>JUDZ01009418.1:0-21914 GCA_000812845.1 Stagonosporopsis tanaceti | reverse complement strand
TGAGACGCAGAGTAACGACGTACTTGGTTTTGCTCCTTCTCCTTGTCCCCGCCAAAGAAGCGGAGGAAGCAGTAGTTCGCGATGGGACCAAGGAGTTCGATGGGTGCGAGCATGTCGCTGCCGTACAGCATGACGATGAAGGAGATGTGAACCAAGGCATCACCAAGGTAGCTATGCGAGTCAATAAAAGGATCTTGATAGAGGAAGGCAGACGTACTTGGGATTGCGAACGATGGACCAAACACCCTCGCGGAGGATACCCCGTCCACCCTCCGCCTTGTACTGGTCAAGCTGGTAGTCCGCCAGGGTTTCCAAAGCCAAACCAGAGGAAAAGAGACCGACAGCCGCCATCTGGATAAAGGGATGGTATCCCATCATTACTGCACCCTCATGCCTGAACGGCGCAGTAAATGGCAAGCTGATGAGCATCTGGAAGAAAGCCTCTGGGATGAAGATCTTGAACAGAGCTGAGTTCCAGAAACCTTCCTCTTTCTTGACCTCGGCGTAGCGTGGGTCGTCCTCACCACGCTGAATAGACCTCCGAGCGATGCGATAGAAGAGGCGGCCGCCCCAGAGCGTCACACCGGTCAGAACAACACGCTCATGCCACGAAAGACGGTTTAGTGCCTGTGTAAGTGTCAAGCCTGCAGCAAGACGTCGACCGATGGCAGACCACCAGGCATTGACGACCTGTCCGCTAGGCCAGAGCCAGTCTTTGACCTCAACGCGTTGGGTGTATCGCGATATTCCATACGCAATGACAGCAAGACCGGAGTGGAGAGTGAGCGAGGGTGCTAGAGTGTCTTTTAAGATGCCAACATCAAACAATGAGGCACTGTGGACATGTGTCTTTGAATGAGTCTTGTCGACATATGTATAGGCTTGCTGAGCAGCGGGATGAGTAGTGTTCAAGTAGATATCATGAGGTCGTTCTTCGCCAATTTGGATGCGAGCATCAGGAGTACTCGTAGGTTGGTTGAACCCTCTAGAGAAGAGTCCGGACGCCATGATGAGCTGAGGAACTGTCAAGGAGCGACAGAAGCCTCTCAACTTGTGCGACAACCCTGTTTAAAGCTCACCCATAGCTTCCCCGCAGAAGCACATGCCATTCATGATGTAACGCTAGTAACGGCGCGTCGCGGATATGGAGCTCATGGCGTTGATTCGCTCGGCTGATGCTGCTGTGCTCCCGTGAATGTTCAAGGGGCTGACGATCCAATGAACCCCGCTCAGTTGTTCAGCCATTGCGAATACAGTGCTCTGCCCTCTTCGCTGTTCTGCGCGTCCTCTGTCGCAAGACAAAGATTGCATCGGGTCGCAGAGTGGAGCAAGGAGTTCAAAAGACGCGTGACGTCTTTCATAGCTCATCGCTGGTCAAGGCGTTGTAGGATCTAGCTCTAGCAATCGTACCGCGGCAAGTTTACGCGATAGGTACCCCTCAAATACCAAGACAGCGATACATAAGCAACGTTGATATATCAGCAACAAGACTGAGTATCATCTCCAAAGACCGGTAAATTGACAGCCTTCAGATCTGTGTTGCAGCAACCAATTGTTCAACTCCAATCAATTACCTTAAGTGGCCATGGCCGACGACAACAAACCCCGAGCCTTCAACCCTGCAGGCGTCCACGAGCCCCCACCATCCTACAAGCACGCCTGCATAACGCCGATCCTACCAACTTCCAAGTTCATAACTCTTGCTGGACAGACAGGCGACTACAAAGCTCCGTGGGTCGAACAGGTCAAGGGCGCGTACGAACACGTTCTTATATGTTTGAGGGAAGCTGGGGCGACCCCTCGTGACATTGTTCATGTACGGCACTACATCGTCAACGACTCTGGCGACGCCGAATTGAATAAGAAAGATGTGGTTGAACGGGGATGGGCACCGCTCTGGATCGAGTTCATGGATAAGCACGGAGACGGTCACAAGCCACCTGACACAGTCCTGGGAGTCGCGAGTCTGGCCTTGAAGGGTCTCCTGTACGAAGTAGAGGTTTGGGCGATTGTCCACGGGTAGTTTCACGGAAACTAAGTGAGCTGAATCGCTAATTGGTATCATTCGAAGTGCCAGTGTTGGCGTCCAAACCTCAGTCATTCAATCAATAAGCAACTATTTGGCATTCTTCAGCAGCGCCTCGGCAGCTGCATCCTTCTGACCAACGCTTCCACTCCTTGTCGCAGGCTTCAGTTCGCCTGGTGATGAGTCCTTACCCGAAGCCTCCGCAGCTTTAGCTTCCGCAGCCTTCTTCAGTCTCTCGGTATCCTCAGGATTGAGATCCTTGGTCTTGGCGTTGTCTTCATCGTCGCTGTCCCCGAGGCTAAAGGGATCGTGTTCGTCCGTCTCGGGGTGTGGTGCGACCGACGTGAGCGGCTGCCACTTCTTACCGCTGGACTTGCCTTGGTTGTTTGGCGAAGGGTTTCGGTAAAGAGCATCAACCTCGTCCACTGGACCGCTCTGCGGAGGAGAAACAGGTGTGGGCTTGAACAAGTCAGGGTTTGCCGATGGTCGGCTATTCGACCTCTGCTGAAAATCGTTGTCCTTCATCTCCAGCTGAGCAAAATCATCCCCCAAGACTCTGTTGTCCGCATCGTAGCGGTTGTGGTCCGCCGACCTGCGCGTATCAGCAGAGCGACGCTGCTCAGCCGATTTGCGGATGCCGTAGAGCTGCTCCGACTGTGAAGGCCCGAAGTTCTGGCGACCCTGCGACGACTGGCCGTGTTCACGCTCGCGTCGCGCAGGATTACCGTATTGGTCGTACTCGTCCGGTTCGCCGTCAAGCTTCTTCTTGAAGCTGGTAATCCACTTGTTGACAGTTTTCTGTGTCTCCTGGAAGCCCTGCTCGATATTCTTGCGGATTTCAGGGAGCTCATCTACCAAGATCAACCTCTGTTCTCCTATGGGAAGCACCAATGTACATACCGTCGAAGAAACTGTACTCGCGTTCATCCTTGCTCTGGTTGTTCTGGTGGTTTGACCTTGCGTAGGGCTGCGGCTGCCGTGCGCCTTGACCAGTCTGACCCTGCTGGCCGCCTTGGCTCTGGTAGTGCTCAGCAAGCTGACGAGCGTACATCTCATCCTGCTCAAGCTGGCTACGAGGTTGCGGTCGCGGCGGCTGTGGAGGCGGGGCCTCTTCGGTCTTGAAATTGGGGTCGGACATGCCTGTTTACTATTAGCAACGAACCCCGCGATTAGAGCTTAGGCAACCACATACTCAAGAGCGCATTGAATGCAGGCTCGACCTTGCCACCACTGGCAAGGAGAACTGCCTTAACAACATTGGTGTCAATATCAGGGAACGCCTCGATCAGTGTGTTCTGCGCCTGCACGTTGGGGTCTGCAGGCCGCGGGGGTTTCGCTGGAGGAATCTCTTCTGCTTGCTCTGAGAACCTTACGCCTGGCTTAGGTGATTTTGAAGCTGGCGGTGGCGATGCAGCCTTCTCGGGTGCAGAGGCTGTAGACGTGTCGTTGTCATCGTCGAAGTCGAGCTCACGCGCTGTTGTGGGGCTCTCCGGGGGCTGCAGATGTTAATTACAGCTTTGTGAGGGACTCTAGAGCAGACTTGCCTTGTCGTTTCCTGTCTTCTCAGACATCGCGTATGGTATGGGTTTGACTGTGAGCAAAGACGAAGTGTTGCGAGGAGAGAGTGGTGCCTGTCGCAAACCTGAAGCTTGCCCCGTCGCCATTACCGCGCACGAGCTGTGGCTGTGTGGCTGCGTCGTCATAGCGCCAAGATGCATACGCCTCCCGCTTCATGGAGCTACCCAGCGCATGCACCTAGAGGTCCAACAAATACAAGATTTTAACATTGGCTTAGACTTTTAGTGAAATATGAGCAACGTATGTCTCTCATGCTCTCCCATCAGCTCTCACAGGTATTGCAATGTCAGGATGACAATTCGCAAAATCATGGACTTCTGCTGTTGAAATATTGGAAGACATTGCTTTCATGGAAGTGCATGATAATGTGCTCTATGGCTCCAGCTCCAATCAGAGATGTTATTCAAGTCTGATTTGCGCCTAGAGCCTCGCCATGCTCCCTCTCTTTGCCCGGGCCTTGGCCTTTTTCTTCGCAGCCCCTACTTCGTCTCTCCCTATGCTCTTTGCATCTAGCACATCACCCTCCCACAGCGCTTGGCCTACAAAATCTACCAAGCTGAGCACTCTCGTTTGCACCGTGGCACCATCTCGCCTGTTCTTGCCTTCGCGGCGACTGGCACTGATTCGTTCGGCAAAGCGCCACAAGGGACCATCTGCGATGATGCCTTTCGATCCTCTTACCGGTGTCCACTCATCTGCAAGCCGTATCGTCGTAGGCATCTTCGAATTCTTGCTCTTCGCAACGACAATCATACCCTCCTCCTCAAACCTTGTGTATGAGTTCTTGAGTGTCTCTTTGTTAACAGCCTCATAGTACGACAGGTCGCCTTGGTGATAGAGAGTTTTCCCGAGCAGCTGAGAGCGATCTTGAACACGTTTCATGTCTAGCCACTTCTCGTTTGCGGCGGACGATGTGGCACCAGCAGTATTCAAGGGCGGCGTGAGCAGTATAAGCGAGACGGTACCAAGCCATGCGGCTTCGATGAACGGCCAAATGAGGAAGCAGTAGAAGTCAAAGTTTTCTCTGCCAGTCTCCCTCTCTTCGTCGCTCAGCTCTACGTACTCAGTGACGCCTGCCGCGTTGCGAGTGACCTTGATGACGTTATCGGTCTCAAGACCGGTGATAGTGCGCGCAAGATTGAAGTCAAGGCCTTCGGTCGGAAAGATGAATTCACCACGGAAAAGCTGTGACAGAAAGCTGACTTGGGCGTGTAGGTCCGTGTAGGAGATGCGTTGGGATTCAGGTGCTCCACCGCGTTTGACGGTAGTGTAGAGTGCGGCAGAGACAAGGGACTGGAGGATGAAGAGGTGAATTGTCATGTTTCGGTAGAACGAGAGCTGGAATCTGTGAAAAATCGTTAGCAGATGTGATTTTTGCTCAAAGCAAAACACGTACCGGTCGACAGCGTAGTAGGTATCTTCTGGCAGTGCAGGTACAAGACCTACAAGCCCAGGACCAAGCACTTCAAGCGCTCGATCCACCACGACACTAGTAGGAAGGTTTCCAAAATGAGCGACTCTACCTCCCTGCGCACGAACTCGATCGCACAACCATTCTACTCTCCTAATAAGCTCGGTTTTACCTACGCCTCGACCTCTGAGAGTAAGCAGCACTGTACCGACGAGCGCAGTAGGCATGACCACAGATACATCGTTGATTTCAGATAACACTTTATATCCAAGCGTTCTCAGCAAGCGTGTGCGATCTTCTTTTGAGTCAAGCTGCTGAGGCAGTTTGCTGATTCGCTCTCGTTGCTGATCAATGAAGGTGCGCAATGACCAGGGCTCATGGAAGCGGACGTCAACTCGGCCAAGCTTAAGTGACAACACTGAAGATGACGATAGGAAGTCCATGAGATTCTCTTTCGGTTTTGGCTGGCCAAGAAGCTCGCTGATGTATGAGTCAACTTCGATGACTTTGTCGTACTGTGTCGAAACCGGGCAAATAATGGCATCCTCAACGCGTCCGCTCGCCACGCTATCGAGCATGTAGCTTAAGATGCCAAACTTGGGAGGCAGAAGCTTGCCCGTGCGACTTCTACCTCCCTCAACAAAGCATTCCAGATTGTATCCGCATTGCAGTAACGTATCAATGTAGGCTTGCACGAGCGTGGTATACAACTGATCGTCTCCGAAACTTCGCCGTATCCACATGGCGCCAGCGTGCTGTAGGAATGAGCCCACGACGGGAAAGTTGAGATTGTCGCCGGCGACTACGGTGGGTAATGCGAGCCCCAAGCGGTAGCAGATGATCTGTAGTGAGACGTAATCGACATGAGAACGATGGCAGGGTAAGAAGATGATCGAGTGCTTCTTTCGCGCTGCTTCGGCGGCCACAGTGCGTAATCGCAATACTTCTTCGCTGGACACGTGAACACCTTGATGGTATGCTCTGGTCAAGAGCTGTGTAGCTAGATAGTATGCCCCACGAATGAAGTTCTTGCTTTCCATCTTGCAAATCATGCCGTCTGTCCAAGTCTCACTAACTTGCAGGAGTGACTCCTCGATTTGGGTCTTCCTTTTCGCCTTCCTGTCCTTGTCCCCTACACCACTGCCACTCTGTGCCTCAATGCCTAATAAGCCCTCTCTAGCTTCGACCTCTACTCTGCTCTCTGCAAGCTCTCGAACCTTGCTGACAAGCATGGGATTATTGAGCACCCGTGTCTTCATGTCCTCTGAAAACCCGGAGTAAAACTCCGGCTGACCGACGTGATTGTCAAATGAGCGCCATCCTGTACCGGAAAATTGCAGGGAAACTTCGCGTATAAAGTCGAGGGGCGAAGAGCGGAACCGCGCGTAGCTGTTTATGAGGCCTCGATCAGGCGATTCGTTGTAGCCGGCCGCATGGAGGTGCACATCATCTGCGGCAGTAATGCTCAGGTCGGGTGCATACTCCGATGTCGTTGCTTGGGAGAGAGATCTCTTGCGGTCTTTAGACGCGGTCATCGTGGGCGAGGATGTAGCTGTGCAGAGGAACGCGGAGATAGGTGCATCGATTCTCAGCGCGGACACTTCATGAACGTGAGAGGGCTGGTGACAAAGAATTGCGCGCAAGCATAGAGAACTGTATGAGCTGGGGTATATTGCAGAAGAGGAAAGATCATGACATCGTGGTGAAGATCATCACGGTGTTGAAGCGCGCTCCGATGGCGTCAAGCGTTCGACCCTGGAACTTGTGCCTCGGCTGCGGGCAAAGCCCGATTGTCAATGCACGCTTGCTCATGTACACATATATTAACATCTACCTATTCTGATGTTCGGTTTGCTGCGTAATGCCATGACTTATCTATCATAACAGTCGCCGCCTCTAAAAAATCTCCCAGAGGCTGATCTTCCCGTCTTTGGCCCCTGCAGCAACCCAGTGTTTGACCTGCATCTTCTCTTCACGCTCCCTCTGGAGCTTGCTCAGACCGGTTTCCTTCTTGTTCACCGTCCCCTCTGCCTTGAATCGATTATCTTCTGAATAACGCTCCGCCATGCCCGCATCCAGTATATCTGCGAAAGTCACAGCATAGACTCCTTCCTTGTGCCACTTCAACACCGCAAGCTCCTTCAACGTCTTGGTACTATATATGCGAACCCGTGAGTCCCATCCACCTGTAGCCAAGACTCGGCCATCTGACCGCACTGAAAGAGATTGTTGGCCAGCGTGTTTTGTATTGACGACCCTGTATGGTGCTTGAATTGATGGCGTGGGCGGTAAGGAACGAGGAGTAGCCTTCGCCGGCACTGAAGATTGTGCCGGGTCCGATAAAAGTGAAGAAAGTCCACCAGGTTTGCGACCGCACTGCTCAGGCAGTGCCGAAGGAGCAAATGGTCGTTTGGAGAACGACAATGGTTCGTCGGGACCGTCGTCTGGGATCGAAATGGGTGGGTCATCCGCTGGTGAGCATGCTGTTACTTCGGTGACAGCCGCACTTGAGGCAGTCTGAGACGCGTGTTCATTGTCTGAAATTGGAATGGAGACTGGTGGATCTTCTCTGTCTCCCTCAGCGCGGAGTATTGGTTTGTCATCCTCCAGTCTTGATGTCAGGTCGGGCAGACGATGAGCTGCAACAATCGCATCAGCTCCAGATGTGAAGTACATTTTAGCGTCCGGTGAAACATCTAACGACAGAATGGGCTGCGTGTGAGGCTGACTTAGATATAGGAGCTGAGCCACACCAATAGTTGAGCCCTCCTCATCTGGTAGCACATGTACAGCAGTCAATCCTCCTTCGTAACCGGTTATCACGAGTGTTCTCTGTGCTGTCGCGCTCTGCGCAAGCTTTATAGCCATAACCATCCCTGTATCCGTCAGCATCGACGTACACTGTACTTACTTCGCGACCCATTCAAAGATAAACATATATCAACTAAGATAAGGCAGCACCTACCAGTATCTTTAGATTGTGCGCGAGGGACTACGTGCCTCAGTCGCTCCTCGGGGAATTGGTACACTTCGGCTTTCTTATCATCTCTGGCTGGCACTGCGATCATTATCGAGTCTTCCTCTTGGTTTGCTTGGACCTGCGCTTTCTTGTTCCCATCCACACCGTTATGTGCTCTTCTTTGCAAGGCGTAACACATGGAAAAGGCGCAGAAGTTGAGGGTATTCACTGGGAGCGTATGCAGAAGCCATGGCACTGGACGTTCGTTAGAAACCACCTCTGCAGGCAGAGCTGTCGATAGTGCAGACTCGTCTCCTGCGCGTATTTGCCATATTCTGAGGTTGTTATCGCGACCGTGACTGGAAGCAGCAACGTGTTAGTCGTATGTCGAAGCATGGTGACGGCCACAGCACTCAACATAGCAATCGAGGAGCATACAGCAGCATAGCATGCGGCACTCACGTTATGATCTTGTCGTGCGCCCATTCAGCTGTTCCAAGAATGGGGCCATCGTGGGCCTTCCACACAGCTAGCGCACGTTTTGTCTCGAGCTTCCAGTAGATGACCCAACCATCTGCATCGCCAGTGATGAGACGAGTATTCCGGCGGACAATTTGAACACTGTGTACCTGTGAGGCGTGGCCACGAAGGACGTAGCTGGGCTGGGCGGGCGGCTGGGCTGCTGATTGGCGTTCAACTGCCATGAGTGTGAGTGCAGTCGCAGAAGCGGGCAACCCGGCACGAGAGATCGCCGAACTGTGGGACGGGCGCCTGTCAAGATTGTCGCCTCGCGAAAACGCGACAACGACAGCGGAGCTCGCGGGGTTACTCCGCGGGAGTTGGTCAACCTGAGATCCTCGTTATCAAAGTTCGCACGCAGCGAGTTGAGTGGAGCTGGATATCATTAGATCCAACCGGGAGCCGCTCAGACACAGGCGGAAGCCTATAGATCTGACCGGGGCTCGAGAGGGACCCTGTGCACATCAACAAGTAAGAAGACGAATCATGCATGTTGTGCAGGTTTTCTTCGCTGGTGCTGTATCCTTGGTCTCTCCTTTCCCAGCGACAGGGTCACAGCACTGGCAGCTGCAGAGCTATTTTAGGCGATAGCTTGTTTTCCGTCCCTTACAAGAATTGTCGAGCGAATATGCGGGCAGTCATCATGCATCAGCGCCATCAAGCTGAAAGATACGAAGCAGTGATGAACCATGCGCGAAAGTCCAGGAGGCATTCCCGCAGTGCGAGCGACATGGTCGCAGACACGCTGTGGAAACACCGCAAATCAATAACTCTATCAGGGAGCGAAGTCGCCGAACCTCATTGCAAATCACGGCCGAGTCGCGCACATCATTGCCAAAGCAGGGTATGCCAGCGCGCATCATCGGACTTGGTGTTTGCTTGTGACGACCAGCTGTATAGGACTGTCTGCCTGTCGTCCTTTTGTAGCTCGTGATCTCCTTGTGCAGCATTGGCATTGTGGTTCTGCTCAGCTTGAACACTCCTGCGAGCTCGAGTATTCTACCGCCCGGCGCCCGCCAAACGTCACCGGTCCAGGGATCAAGAGGCCGTCGCTTATACCTGCCGCCTTGCACCGCACGTCGATCCTTCCTTGGACTCAACGAAGCTGAGCAATTACCTTCTCTCGTCATCGTTGCCATTGCGCCAGCCAGCCAGAGCAGAATTCAATAAATCGCGGTCCACATCCTGCAAATACGGGCCCGGATAAAGCTTTAGTTCACGCCCTTCGGTCCCGTAACTGCCGTACCGCCTTGCGCAGAACCTCGCTCTCCTGCGGCCTGCACAGCAACTGCTGCCGACCCCCTTCAACGCTCAGCCTCCACAACACTAGAGTGCTCCTATTATTGTGCGCTCGAGTTTGATATTCTTACCCCACATCACCTTATTGCCCTCTTCACACACAATACCCAAAGACATACTCGCTGTCGCATACGCCGTCCTTCAGAGTTTCTTCCACCATACAAAATCGATCGCGCGACAGCTCTCGACAAACCACCTTGAGGAACCCTTCCCAAGCCTCCAGCCGCTACACTACATTTGCCCACAACATAGAGGAAGAACACGGTGCATATACGGCACGCGCATTTAGCGCTACGCCCGTCTTCGAAGTGCTGAGCTGCGCCTATCCTGGTCCAGCTGATGCTTTGAATAGGCCGACAGGATGGCCAGTACTGTCGTTCTCACGCCTCCGCCCAGGAACGACTCGCCAAGCAACAAGACGTCTAAAAAAAGGGAGAGCGAAGCCACTCCGGAAGGCAAGCCGAAGAGAACGCGCACGGGGTGCTTGACATGCAGAGAGAGGCATTTGAAATGCGATGAGAACAAGCCTTGTTGCAACAACTGCGCAAAATCGCAGCGCGATTGCAACTGGGGCAAGAAGCTCAATTTTCTTGATACAACCTGCGAGAGGAACGCCTATCTAATTCCCAAGGGCGCCGAGTACCAGGTCGCCTTTCAAGACGAGTCAAGGGTCATCGCGGCCGAGTATGTGGGTGGACGAGAGATGTATCCTGAGGAAGGGACCGACGTGTACATGCCCATCGCCGATAATGGCTTCTCACTGGGACCTCCTGAGGGCCTTGCACCTCCTCCAGCCGCGCACCAACTTCTTCCTCCTATACAAGGCATGGCCCAGGAGTCTTATCAACAGGCGCAACATTACGGCTACGATCAGCAGCAAGTGCCACAGCAGCACCATGCACGAGCTCGTAAGTACAATCTTCTGATCTTTACCTTTGACCCTTGTACTGACTGATTCAGATTCCAACTACTCAAACTCAAATCGATCGCCCTACGCTATGGATCATGACGCAAGCCCAGCACCAGTGCCAACCCGCGATTATCTGAAGTCACAAGAAGAAGTCCTGTACATGCAGGTCTTCGTCGAAGAGATTGGTATCTGGATGGACAGTATGGACGCGCATAAACACTTCTCGCGCCTCCTGCCGTTCCACGCGCTGAACGAACCTATGCTGCTGAACGCTTTCTTGGCCTGCGGTGCTCGCCACCTAGCACTTGTAAATCCCAAGTACAGCGAGGAGAAAGCTCTGCACTACTACGATATCGCGACACGCGATCTTCTACACTCTCTGCAGGACCCAGACCGCGACACGTTTCTGTGCGCAACCACGGCCGTCATCCTCAACGTACACGAAATCATGGGTGAACGAGCGCTGCAACGAATGAACCATATCGCCGGTGCTCGAGCCTTGATAAAGGAGTGTCGCTGGAACGCACGGTCGATTGGCGTAGGAGCTGCCTGTTTCTGGTTGAACGTTGGCATGGAGATTCTGAGCTGTCTTCACTTCAATTGGCAGGTAGCATGGGACCCAGATGAATGGGGTATCGAACTGGACTTCTCGCCCGAGACCGAGTCGGGCAAGGAGGAGACTTGGACGCACAAGATCTTATACATTGTCGCAAAGATATGCAACTACCGTGCGTCAATACCGCGAAACCCAGATATCGCAAGACAAACGCTTCAAGACCGCCATAACGAGTGGCTACGGCTGAAAGACATGACAGATCGGTGGAATGAAGGCATTCCGCGTACTATGCACCCTATGGCATATCTGTACCCAGGCCATACGATTTCGGGCTCTGCCTTTCCAGAGGTGTGGCTGATCAAGCGAACTTCTATCGTCGCCAGGTTGTTCTACCACACATGTCTAGTCCTGCTCGCGCAAATCAACCCTATTCAAAGCTCGAACGAGCCAGAGATGTGGAACACGATCGAGCAAAACTCGAAGTTTATCTGTGGCATCAGCGCCCATGTCAAGGACCGTGGTGTTGCAAGTGTAGCACTGCGCTCTCTTGCTATTGCGGGCGAGTGTCTTACGGATCGAAGAGAACAAGAGGAAGTCCTGCAAATCTTTGACAAGATTCGCCAGGAGACAGGCTGGCGGATCGGCTTCGTGAACACAGAGCTGAAGGCCAAATGGGGCTGGGATGCGCAAGACCAGCAGCAGGCAAACGGCCATGCTCAAGATGCGAATGCAGTCTACCAGCAGCAACAAGTGCATCAGGCTCAACTGGTCGTTCAGCAACAGATGCAGCCCCCGCCAACGCAACCCCCTATCATCCGGCCAAGGCCTCCTCCAGGTTTTGGCAATCCACTTCTCGTCGCAGATTTTAACATGCCTCAACACCCTTATCAGAGCCATTATGTACCGGCAAATTTCATACAGCAGCAACAACCGGCAACACTTCTTCAGCCACCCATTCCCGTTGCAAACGGTTTCGGTGGGCATCAATTCTACTAGATGCTCTGTTATCATACACATACAGCACAAGCGCTTCTCGACTTTCTATTTGTATTACCGATGTCTCCCTGCATTTACCTGAAGCGACGGAGTTTCTGGATCTTTTGCTATTCCCATTCAAGCGTGTGAGTACACAGAAAGTGGGTGAGAGCTCCTCATGATGTTATGATTAGCGATTTCGACATCCCGGAGGAAAAGTGGATGTCATCGAAAGTTTGTCTGCACAATGTACATATACCCCGAACGTAGCGTGTGGAGAGGATACACAATGTCACAGCTACAGACAGACGGCTTTCCTGCAGCGACGAGAGGCTTAATGCCTACTTGCGAACTCCTATCAGAAAAACACTTACGCCACAAGCTTGCCGAGGCCTCATCAATATGTGTGCCGATTGCATTAAATCGTCATCCCGTGTGTTCCTTGGACGATTCCTACGCCAAGGTGAATTGAAATGACGCCGGATGTTCCTTGTCCGTAGACGGAAAACTAGTCCGAATCAAGGCGACGAGGTTTCAAGACGTACCCCGCAATACTCCAGAACAATACCTACATATGTGAGTGAATACGAAGCACATGGTACCACGCACGCACGACCTGTACTAGGCTGAAAACTGAGCGCACAAGGCTGACGACTGGCTTGGTATTGATCTTCGAAAAAGATCAATGGTGGAAAATGGACACACAAGAAGCAGCCAAGGACTCGTACGGTGAGTGCCATCTGTTTAAAAAGCTTGGTATAGTGCTTTCAGCTCTAGGGGAGCGGCGTCCAATTTGCACTCGATATATCTATTGCGATATCATCCCCTTACTCCCCTACAAAGTTGCTGAAGTCAACTTTCCTCCAACTCCGGAAACATGGTGCACACTTTCAAAGTGACATCGTTGCTTGCTTGCTCGCTATCTGTTCTAACTGAAGCAGCTACCCTCTTCGCAGCTCAGTCGAGCGGAGATCTGAGCACACTCGCACTTACTCGCCAGGGCGGGTCTTACGGTCTCTCTGTGACATCAACGAGCAGAGAATGTGGCGGTAATCCTTCATGGCTAAATATCGACTCTCCTCGGCGCCTCCTTTACTGTCTTGATCGCGGTCACAGCAATGTAACAAAAGGCTCACTCAATTCCTTCCGGATTGGAGAACAAGGCGCATTGAGCAAGGTTGATGGTGTCGAAGCACCGTTTTCGGGCGTGGCAGCTGAGTACTTCGAGCTCGGCGATGGGAAGAGGGGATACGTCACTGCGAGCTAGTCAGTCCGTTCATTGCATTTGGATTCTTCCGCTGACAACTCGAAGCAATAAGTCGGCAATCGGGGCCTTCTCTTTCCCTTCCGATGGCTCCCTAGAACCCCCAGCGCAGGTTTTGTTCCCAACAAACGATGTTGTTGGGCCCGTTCCAAGCAGGCAAAGTGGGAGTTTTGCTCACCATGTCATCCTTGATCCAACTCAGAAGTACATCCTGATTCCTGATCTTGGTGCTGATCTGATTCGTGTATTCACATACCATCCCAGCTCTGTTGCGCCACTCACAGAACTGGCACCTTTGAAGACAGACCCAGGCGCTGGCCCGAGACACGGTGTGTTCTGGAAAGCACCCGGACGTGGTAAAGACAAGGCTTTGCATCTGCTTTTCAACGGCGAGTTGAGTCAGAAAGTGTATTCCTACCGCATCACGTACACAACCAGCGGTCTGGTGTGGGAGAAGGTTTTTGAGACGGTAGCACTGGGTGAACTGGGGAAGACATTGCCACCCAACACAGCACCAATAAGCGCAATTGCCGTTTCTGTAAGTCTAGTTGCTTTTCAGTGCAAGCATGGAGAGTCGCAGCTAACAACTTGTAGCCTGACCAGAAATTCGTCATCGTGAGCAGCCGCCAGCATTCCTTCAACCAATCTCCTCTCTTCCAAAAGGCGGACAGTGATTCGCTGTCGACATTCAAAATTCACGATGATGGGAAGTTGAGTCTGGTGCAGATTGCCCCAAGCGGTGGGTATCTGCCACGTCAGTTCAGTCTGAATAAGAAGGGCGACAAGGTTGCCGTTGGTCATCAGGGCAACAGCACCGTCGTGGTGTGGGAAAGGGATGTTCGGAGTGGCAAGATTGGCGGAAAGCTCGGAGAGACGAAGGCTAAGGGGCCGGTTGTGTTTGTGGGATGGGACGAGTAAAGGGCTTGGTAGGAGTGGAATGTCTTGCATAGGTTCAAAAACGGTTGAAGTATTGCAGACATATTATTGTCTTCAAAGTGAAACACCCGGCCAATTATCTTTGAGTAATCCGCCATACCACAGTGCCAACGCTGTTTGCTAATCAAACGGTCTCGATGTCGAGTGATTTGACATCAGGGTCCTCAAACACGCTGATATTATCCTTAGGTCGGCTATCAAGGTCCTAAAAATCGTGCTACTATAAGGACCAGTCACCCTCCCACCTTGCGACCCCGCGGGCTATGGCTCCCTCCAAACTGGCTCACCTGCCTGGACTCAACCTAAAGCCACGGAGATGACATCCGCTCTCCCTGTTGACCTATCGATGCGGCCTCCCGTCTAACCTCAACTGCCCCGCGCGTAGTACTAACCGCAATGTCTCACGATGTCAGCCCAAAATCTTTCCCCGCACCCGTTCCTCGGGCCTTGACGCGATTATACTTTGAGATGCAACGACAATACCTTGGCCGTCCAGTCACAGTATAATTCATTATTTGGAATCCGATCTGGAGGCGCAGTGTTCAGGCGCGGGTAAGTCTTTGCATCGCAGGCAGATCCACCCTCTCCACCGTCAGTCGGGATTGACTGCCGCCACCGGCCGTCATGATCCTATTTGTATGGGGCCGCGAAATCACGGAGTACGATACTTGTGAGGACCCCGTTATTGCACCATACCGTTTTTCAACTGCGCTGCCACGTTGTGATTGCTCGGAAGCTCTACGCGCAAGGCTGCTTGTTCGACACTACCTACCCCGCCATGGGCGTTGCGGTCCTGCGGGTCAATCATATTTCCACTCGGCATTAAGGATCTCCGCACGGTAGCTTGTGAGCCGCATGCAGTGGATCTGGCCAAACATTGAGACAGTCTCTTGATTGGACGACGACGTTGCTGTTTCTGGGACGTGAGAGGTGCAGTGTGGGATGTGGCTTGTTCGGCTGGCACAGCAGCTGGGGATTAATGTTTTCGACGCGCTCGACCGACCCAGCAGTGCGCGGCAGTACAGACTTCGGGCGTATCAATGGCTCATCTGATTCGTATGAGGTACATCAGACTATGCGGTTAGAGGAGAGGACACGAGGCTGATGTCGAACTAGGCATGTACGAACCAGGACCTGTAAAAAATAGTGCAAGTGAATTGCGTGTACTTATTTTCTTTACAGATCACGATCAACTGCGTTGATTAACCTGGCAGCAAAAGAAAATCTGTCAACTGCTGCGTCATTCAGTGCAGCCGTGAAGTTGAGTGGCCGGAATAAAAGATCAGGAGATATCCGTCCCAAAGCAGCAACGTCAAGTCACCCCGCGTCGACTTGCTATCTGGTCACCCCTCACACCATATTCAACGGGCCTTTGACCCTGGTCGTGATGTACACACTAATGTCAGGCCACGTTAGTCCACACTATTCACGGGTACTTCACTCCACTGATGAGCGTCCGCGGCCTCCACGCTACGAGCTTCGCCTCCCGTCCGATGCATCATCATCCGACAGCTTGATGCCCTGTCCTTGAGTCTGTACCCCTCTGTGGGCACTGTGGCCTACAATGGGACCTTCGTGGACCAATGGCACGCCTTACCAGCTATGAGATAGTTCCGGCCCGCCGAACATACCACTCGGAGTGACCGGTAGAGAGGAGCTTTGTACTGAACACAGCTGTTACTTCCCAGGTTGGTAAGTGCTCGAGCTATCGAGATCCTTGCCAACGAACGTATACTGCAGGTGGGGTTACAGTCTCGAGCTCACCAACACATCCGTTTGCAGGTATATAAGACCTCACCATACCCCTCGAATTGAATCACCAGTCTTTTAATCAATTGAGTCTACAACATTCTACGCTTCGCTCGACAAACGAAAATTTCACATTTCCCACTCACCCACAATGCCAGAAATCCCAAAGGAGCAATGGGCACAGGTCATCGAGAAGACCGGCGGCCCCGTCGAGTACAAGAAGATTCCTGTCCGCGAGCCTGGTCCAGACGAGGTTCTTGTTAACATCAAGTACTCCGGTGTCTGCCACACTGATCTTCACGCCGTTAACGGAGACTGGCCCTTGGTAAGTTCAGCGTTTGCGCCTACATACGATCACGTGATCTTACAATTGAACAGCCCACCAAGCTGCCCCTTGTTGGTGGCCACGAGGGTGCCGGTATTGTGGTTGCCAAAGGCGATCTCGTGAACGATATCGAAATCGGTGACTATGCTGGTGTCAAGTGGATCAACGGAACATGTCTCGCCTGCGACTTCTGCCAACAGTCAGATGAGCCTCTTTGCTCGAAAGCCCTACTTTCGGGATACACAGTCGATGGTACCTTCCAGGAATACTGTATTGCCAAGGCCGCTCACGTCGCCCGCATCCCTAAGGAGTGTGCTCTTGATGCCATTGCCCCTGTCCTCTGCGCTGGTATTACCGTCTACAAGGGCCTGAAGGAATCAGAAGTCAAGCCTGGCCAGTGGGTTGCCATTGTCGGTGCTGGTGGAGGTCTTGGATCTCTAGCCTGCCAGTATGCTAAGGCTATGGGATGCCGTGTTATTGGTATCGATACTGGTGACGAGAAGAAGAAGATGGTCACCGAGCTCGGTGGTGAGGTATTTGTGGACTTTGCTACCTCAAAGAACCTCGTCGCCGATGTGCAAAAGGCCACACCGGATGGTCTTGGGCCCCACGCCGTTATCCTCGTTGCCGTCAACGAGAAGCCGTTCCAGCAGGCTGCAGAATATGTCCGACCTCGTGGTACTGTCATCTGCATTGGTCTCCCGGCTGGTGCCTACCTTAGGGCCCCCGTCTTCGAATCCGTCATTAAGATGGTCAGGATCCAAGGTAAGCTGGCCGACCCATGTTGATACTTGAAGTGCTGATCAAGATTCCCAGGCTCGTACGTCGGCAACCGCAAGGACAGCGCAGAGGCCATCGATTTTTTCGCTCGTGGGTTGATCAAGGCACCCTTCAAGGTTGTCGGGCTCTCCGAGCTCCAGATGGTGTACGACAAAATGCACGCTGGTGCCATCGCTGGACGATACGTCCTTGACACCTCCAAGTAGAGAGCAGAAAGTGTCTGATGTATATCGGCTTTATGATAATAGCGACAATATTGCTGACTTCGGAGAAGATACCATGTTGGGTAGATAGCTAGCTTCATGTACATACTGAATGCAGAAATGTTTCACATTGTATAGTCTCGGGTATGAACTTCTGTTGAGGTCCATGTAAATTCACGATAACCTCGATGTTGGCCTACCAAGCGGCTACACCGGATGTCGAATGCATGGTGTTCCGGCTGAGGTAACAATGTCGTTCGCGAACGGACGTTGTGCTACGTCAAACCGGCACCTTAGCGCGACTCTAGCAATCCTTTTCTTGCATTCGATATCCAGGAAACATCTTGGAGCAAGCCACTCTCAAGTTTCAAGTGTTTGATCCAGCCCTCTGTAGCATAATAAATGCACATGCTGGGACAAGACTAGAACAAGAATGGATATGTTGTTGCAAAAGAGTGCTTCGACAGATACCCATTGTAAAAAACCCGAACATGACATGGGTCTTCAGAGAAGGTGCCCGGAACCTAAAATCGTTACCAAGCCAATCACCGCACATGATTAAGCTTCGTGGTGCGCAGCACGTCTAAGCCACACCGAAGCATCCATGGAGAAATCACCAAGCCCCTGAATACCTACAGTCGTGATGCCTGAAGTTTCTGCCTTTTCTCGTCATTGTGATCAATGGCGTTTGTTCAAGACCTGACGAATGCCCAAAAAACGATACCACAAAAAGTCCCGGGCTGGGTGCGACACGTGCAAGCGACGGCGGGTCAAGTGCGATGAAGTCACACCCACATGCGGTAACTGCGCTCAACGCCAGGATTCATGCCACTATTCGCACGCGACTGCGATTATCACGACAACTAGGCCGAAGAGACGGGCCGCGTCGCCGTCAGCGGATCACATTACCTTCATTCCTTCCTACCCGCTGTTCGATGCTTACAATGGGCCGTCATCACGAATTACCTCCTACAATGCCACCCGGATGAAAGAGTTGCAGCTCATGCACCAATGGAGCACAGTCACATATCTCGACTCAGGACCGCGCAACATGGAAGCCTTCCGCGACTACTTTATCAACAAGGCGCTGGAGTATCCCTACCTCATGGACATCCTCCTCTCTTTTACCTCTCTCCACAGCGCGAGCAAAGCCTCAGGAGCCGCTAAAGCATACGAACACGTCACAGCGGCACTGCACTTCCAGAACCAGAGCATTGCCGAGCTCAATCGCGAGCAGTCGCTGCTGCGCGTCTCGCGGGAGACGTGCGAGCCCGTCCTCCTCGGCACCGCCTTGCATGGTATATGCATGCTACTAGCCTCGTTGGTGCCGGCGGCCTCGGGCGATCAGCTCGAGACGATTCCCCAGATCATGCTGCGCGTGAGGCAGTGTTTCTTGGGCGTGGGAGAAGTGATTGACCACTGCAGAGACTGGGCCAAAGACGGCGAGTTGTCGCGTATCTTTGCGAGCCCAACGGTGCAGAAGATCGAGGACGGTGGCTTGATCACGGCGGACAAGGTGCGTAGCTTGAGCGATGCGGTGCTGGCAAATGTCGATCTGGACGATTCTGCGACCCCGTTCCTCCGAGAAACGATGCAGAAGATGGAAAAGGCCTACGTGGATAACAATCGTCGATCGGTTTTCGGTTGGCTGGTCATGGTCGAGGCTGAGTTCTTTGACAGAGTTGCGTTGGGTGAAACTGCAGCTACGGTGATACTCGTGTGTTGGGGTGCGCTTACGTTTGCGATGGAGGAAGTGTGGTGGACAAGGTACGCAGGGAGGAGGATTGTTGAAGACCTGTCTGTGCAACTTGCTGGATGCGACAGCAGATGGAACAAGATTTTAGAGTGGTGCTATGGACAGGTGGGGATTCTTGGGAATGGATATTGAACGAGAACGAAGTCCTTAATGCAAACGGGCCGTCCTCGCTAGAACGACACTTTCTTCCCATTCGCTCAGCGCAGAGCTCTACCCGTTAATGAAGCCTGATTCGACTATCACTGAATTGTGAACGGCCAAGTTTCGCTCTTGTTTACTCGTTCACTAGTCCACCCGTCAACGTTCAACCTTAGAGGTTGGCCATCAAATCCTCAAATGGCTAGGACTAAGGTATGCTGGAGCTGAGCAGTCGTCCTTCGTTACCCAAGCCAGTCAAACCTGATCCCAAGGATATGTGAATCTGCCAACGACCCTGATAGATCATGCATTCACGCCTGTCCTACGCACCTTATCATCCGAAGGTATTGAGTCCGTAACAATGCCTCTTGTGTGTTGCAGACATAGCCAACGTAGATGTGGAATGTGGCACAAAATAGGATGGCCATGGCGAAGCGAATGCCACACTGATTGAGAATGCAATATTGCCAAAAGAGAGACGGTAAAGCATCAACAAGGAAAGAAGACATCACCAAGGATGAGAGATGCAGGTAGAATCTGAATTGCGGTAGTAGCGTTTGCCGCTGGAAGTTCATGATTATCATTGTATCGTTTGGATCATTATTTCGTATCGTTGAGTCGACACCGTCGGAGGTTATGGATAGGTACGAGCTTTCTCATATCCAGTATGAAGCTTTATTGCACCATGACATCAGCACCCTCGCCGTTATTGCCGAGAACATTATCCTCAGCATCTTGTAACCCCAATGGCATGACAGGAGGGATCTCCTTGTTGGCTTCCCTAGCCTTTGTTTCAGCCCACTGGCGCAGACGCACCAAGCTCCTCATGCGCGCCTCCCCATGAGCTCCCATATTGGTAAGGATAGCTTCATTGACCCTACTGGCAACATCACGACGAAGAGATGGTTCCAGAAGCTCGGCAAGATCCTTCTGAAGTTTCCCAGTGGCTGGAAGGAATATGAGCAGGGTCATGGTGAGCTCGAGGTCCTTCAAGAAGTCCGGGTTGGTGGCCGCGCGGGGAGCCAGTTGCGATGAAGCAAAACTCAGAGCAGGAGTCACGTCGGATGTTGCGGAAGAAGTGCACGACCGGATCAGCTCAATCAGCTGCAGACGAAGCAGGGCAAAGTGGAGAGCAGTATCGGTGTCAAGGATCTGATAGCTTGTTAGCATAGCCCAGCGAAGCAATGTGGTAACAAGAAGAGGTTTTTGCTTGCAATCATACTGAGGACTGAAGGTTTGATTATCATCAAAGAGATTCTGCGTGGTGCATGAAACTGAATATAATCCTGCAAGAGGGGGAAAGTAGAAGATGATGTTCATGACATACCTGAGGATTGAGATCATTGATCTTGGTGACGGCAGTGTCAATGTCGCCAGCGTGGATCGCCTGTCGTATTTCTACGCGAGACTGAATGGACTCCTCTTCAAGAGGCAACTGGATGTTCGCTTCTTTGGCAAACTTTTCCGCAGCTCGGGGATATCCTTCGCTGACCAGATAGTCCATGACAACGAAATTGATGTCACTAAGCGTCGGGTCAGCGAGTGCTTCTCTAACATATCGTTGATGATAATGATGTAGCAGAACAACAAACGTTGCTCGAGATCAGTCTACAAGTTATGTTGTGCTCTACACGGAATTTTCGGAGAGATTCCCAACTTATTTTTTATCGCATCATATAAGAGGGCAAGGGTGGTGTGGAGGTGAGTAGACTTACGTCTTTGAGGGTTTGACATCGTCAATCTTCCTCTGAAAGGGATGTTGTGTAGGCGTTGCAGCCGAGACAGAAACGGTGGATGAGCTCTGCGTCAAGTCAGCATGCGGGGCGCATGATTCAGAGCTTCGATATGCGCACCATGGTGAAGCAGAGGCTCTATCACCTCATCCGACGTCCATCAGGAAGGAAGTGAAGCTGCTCGACCGCGGTCGAGGTACGTGGGCACGCGCAAAGTTTGCGGGCTGTTGGTGCAGGAAGGGTTGATGGAACGAAGCTGGTGAAGAGAAACTCGAACTCGCTTCCTAGCGCTTCTTGGCAAAAGTGGCTTGTGCGTCGTCTTAGTGCCGCTGGCACCCAGTAAGCGGGCGGGACCGAGCAGTTTACTCAAAATCTATCTCTGCTGTATCACTACATAAGGCTTTGCGTATCTTTATTCTTTCGCTGTTTTAAACTTCGTACGACATGAGGTAGATCTGAGCCACACTTAAATATCAGAAATCACACCCATCACCATGTCTGCTCAAGGCCGCCGAACTCACTACCAGCCGCCATGGGGCAATGCCAACATCATTGGTGTAGCGGGTAGCTCAGGGTCCGGTAAGACGTCTTTGGCGATGGCTATCGTGGCTTCCATGAACTTGCCATGGGTGGTGATCCTTTCAATGGTGCGTCAAAGGCGTTCACAGTGGGTCACGTGCTCAGATGCTAAGAATGGCAGGATTCGTTCTACAAGCCTTTGACGCCGGAGCAATCAGCGATGGCATTCAGGAATGAGTATGATTTCGATGCTCCTGAGGCTATCGACTTTGATATTC
>JUDZ01009417.1:0-21884 GCA_000812845.1 Stagonosporopsis tanaceti | reverse complement strand
ATGTTCACCCCCTCAGTTTCCCCTCACAATTGTGAAATCCATCATCGTCAGCTGCGTAGGGTTCCAAACTTTGATGGAGATAGAGGAAATTCCGTGGTGTGACGTTTCTTTCTGCATGACCTGCTGTAGCGAGTCAATTGCGAGTGCCAGTGTGGGGCCTGTTTGCGTAATTTCAGGCATTGAGCGAAGAGTTCGCGCAGATCCGATGTTTTTTGTGGACTGACATGTTACATCATAATCATCTTACCAAGTAGCCTGTAAGATAACTAATTTTGCGGATGAATTTGAGGCCTCACGACAGGACGTTGAAGGCAAGCTGTTCGATAAAGGGACGCTTGCAAATCTGCAAACATGAGGATGTCAAGACGAATGTTGTGTCGTGGAAGATGGTAGTAATAGCAAAGAGTAATCGTTCATATTTAGTATCTTTATCGTTGAACCCATGGAAAAAATGTCCATCTGCTACGATTGCTTTTGTATTGTCCAGCTTGGACTTCAGCGCCGTGTGAGAAAGAAGAAAGCAGGAAAGGAACAGAAGAGAAGACACAAACGATCGACTACAACGCGATCGGTGCCGGGGTATCATGAAGAGTTGCCTGCGAGAACGCCAAAGACTAAGTGCATGTAGCCATGAGAGACAATCAATTGCCTTATCGCTGAAGGCTCTGATCATCGTCAAAGTCCTTGAGAAGCTCAAGACCCCCGAAGTCATCCGCATCTGGAGAGGAGCTCATGCTGCCTAGACTAGGCACAGAGTCTTTGCTGTCATGACGGGATCGCATTTGATGCATAGTGGGGGACACGTCGTATTGTGCTGATTGGGTGTGCGCCAGTCCGGGTGCTTCTCGTCCAAGTAGGTCTCCTGCACATCTAGCAAGATATTCGTCGACTGCCCAGAAGCCACAGCCAGCATGGCGGAGCACCTCGTTCTTCAGGCTGAGAACCTCCTCTCTGAGAAGAGAAACGTTTTCCTTCAGTGCCTTGTTCTTCGCAGAAAACTCTCGCGCACGACCCTCGAGGCTACCGATGTACTCCTTCTTGCGCTGGCGGCACTTGTGCGCAGCGACTCGGTTCTTCTCCAGATGTGATTGGCGAGCAGATGACACCTGGAAAGGAAAGCCATCAGCAGTGTAAGCCTCCACCATCTGAGGTTGCGACTTCGGTCGCCCACGCTTGCGCTTGGGAGGCTGAGGGTCGGCAGTAGCGCCGTCGTCAAGCTGGGTCACAGCAGGGACTTGCGGCTGAGCCGTCGAATGCCTGGTGGTGCGGCGACGCTTTAGGGATGGTTGGCTGTCCTCGCGCGACGACTGGACATGCTGCGTATCCTGTGGGGGTGATTGCAGATACTGTTGACCGTTGTCAGGCCAGAGGGACTCGTTCATGAGCTCTTCTACAGGTATAGAGCCTTCTCTCACATTGCCGTCGGCCGGCGAACGCTCGTCGGGAGGAGTGATCTGACCGAATCGTGCTGTTGAGTTGGTCAAGAGAGATGGAGGTACTGAGAATGCTGTGTTGTTTTCCATGGGCATAGAGCTGCTGTTGAACGCGGTCCATTTGTTTTGGTGTTTTGATGCATCACTAAAAGCGGCATAGGCGTCGTTCGCCCAATCGAAAGACTGCGGCTGCTGAACTTCCATCATGGTTGAGGTGCGCTGGTGATAGTTGCGCCGTAGGTAAGGAGTGGTGGCGAGGAGTTGCTTGGGTTGAGGGGAAGCTACTTCTTGATAACAGCCGATTACTAGGGTTGTTGGGCAGGTGCTATGTGTATCAGTGACACGGGTTGGTCAATGTACAAAAAGGTCGAAAAAGCGAAATGGAAGGATCAAGCTGGGCGCATGGAGAAGGTATAAGAAGGAAGAAGATCAGGCGATGGGGAGCTCACTAACCGGGCAGAACATGGGAAACCAACAATCGAGATCGAATTCCTCAGCTTTCGCATACAATGCGCTATAACCGGCAGGCCAAGCTAGCAAGGTGCTGCGATCGGGCAAGCGCGCGCTAGTACAGGCTTTACGTCAGAAAACCTGCTGCGATCGCCGATCCCCATAGTTTGCGGCCATGGGAAATCGTAGGATTCTCGCTGCTGTCCAAAGCGCCTTTTTCGATCTTCGATCACCGCCGGCATCAATCAGGGCACGCTGCCACCTGGCACCCTGTCGCTTCTGAATGACACATTTCGCGTACTGACTAATGCCCTTCCTTGAGCCCCTGCGCGACAACCTTTCAACAAATGGCCACCTGGCTTTGCTCCCCTCTGCTACTGTACCGGAAACTGTTCCGCGGCGGGCTACTAGTGCCAACTGCTTCCATCTGCCAATTGGGCCGGTCGTTCCCAGAAGTTACCGCGGTCCGCGTCCGTCGCTCGTGCCTCTCCTTCGTCTCCACTAGGAGGCACCTGAATGCATTCTGAATGAGAGACACCTTGGCACCGATCTCCGAGGAGCACTGTGGTTTGGACAGCGCACCACCCCTGGCTGCAGCTTGACGCGATCTTACAACCTCACCATACCAAGACCTCTCCAGATCACTCGGAACCAAAATGCTGGAGTAACATGCGGGCTGTTATCTCATATCACCTATGCTCACTCCAACGGGAGAAGGGTGGTCGATCTAGATGCTTCAAGGGCTCCAGAAGAGGCCTGTTGCGCTATCTTCGGCAGACACACTAGTACTAAAACAAGGGCCTCAGCTTTCACTCCGTCCGAGTTGACACAAACCCGTAAACGACCACATGACGTGACCTGCTCCACAACTGTTGATCTGCTTATGTGCAGGAAGATCTGGAGGTTAAGCAACAGATTTCCACATGTGGGTTTTCTCAATGGTCATCGGACAATTTGACCGAGAAGCCAATCTTCGCCGTACCGGCAATAGAGGCGTCTCTGTCTACCTTCTCTGCGGGGTAGCACCAAGGTGGCTTTCGCTTCCCGTGTCATATCCCTTTTTGCACGCACGCAACGTTCTTCCAGCTCTTTGCATACCTTTGCATGGCGACAGCAAGGAGCTTGCAAAGATGCGTGCAGTTCGCGTCCGGATCGGATTGCTTGAAACAATGTTGGGCCTGTCTGTCTAGTGCAATGGACCTCGGTGTGGTTGCGCGTTCCTGCTGTCTCTTTAGAATGCGCTGATTCGTCTGCAACTTTTCGATGGTCCTATCATCGAAAACTTGTCAAATCCCACGGATGCACTTAAAATCGGATGAGCAGCCGTGCGCACCTCACATCATATTTGTGGATCCATTCCGTGCTGCACTGACGAACGTTGTATGCGGGTCCTGCTTAGGGTTATTTGGCTGAATCTTCCGCAGCGAATGAGCGCAACTTGCTGTGGCTTCGCACTCCTACTCGCTTCTCACACAACTATGATGTGCACGGGTTATGTCGATGGAGCCTTTCATTGGTACAGATCGTTGCCACTAACACTGCCAACCGCCCCAACGTTCACGTTGTTATTACAAGGGAACACACACGCACGCGTCGGCAAGCTCTAGTATCAACAGCCGTGTGCAAGACACTACGTTCTGGGATGCGCTCCCGGTCAAAGCTGCATGCAGCTCGGGTGTTTATCGCGGCCAGCAATGGAGAATTTTCGGACCTGCCAATACATTGCTTCGAAACATGCACAGATATCGCACTGAAAACGTGTGCTCCGCTTCTCCTGGGCCAAGAGCCTGTGTGACGTCGATTTATGGCTCCTAAACGATCCTCCGCTTACAAAAGTGGATCGACTTGGCAGCTGAAGTGGACGATCTCTCAGAACTTGCGATCACCGCACCCTGTTTAGAAAAGTTAATTCGGATGTGGCCATGGCCATGGCCTGGGGTTTTGAACCCTTTCGGCACTCCCGGCTGCCTGGTCCAGCTGTCCCCTACTCAGCATCTCAGCTTCGCTATGTACATACAGCGCGACGATGTGCAAGTCTCAACAACATCGGTGGATTCCACGCTCTGTGTTTCCATTGGAGAATGAGAGAATGTTGCTAGACGCACCAGACCTGTCTTTGGCTGGACCATGTCCCCAAGACAAGCATTCTCGATGTCTCCAAGCATACACCCCTGCCGGAAGGCCTGGCCGGACGGCGACACTCTCGGTGAAAACATGGGCACACTCGGTTGCTTCCGTGGTGCGGTACCCACGATGCTTACCGAACGATTACAGTCTGGCTTGGACCTTACGACATGTTGTTTCCAACCCGTCCAGAGAGAATGAGTATGGGTTCGATCCGCAATTGCGGGGCTTTGCAAGGCGACCGACAGTGCCGTTAGCCAGTCTGAGAAGGCGTCTCTCACTATTACAGCAATTGACCGGGCAAGATTTCGCGCATTCAGCCGGCCAGCGGTAGTTATGATTGTATGTCAGAGTGACATTGCGTTCATGGTAGAGGAGCGAAGCTGGATCTCCGAACCGATCCGTCAATCACTCGCCTCTGGGGAGGAGATTGTGTTTCATGCTCAAGACAACAATTCAACACGTCGACAGCACGTACAAGCAACAACAGACAGTGCCCTGTCTCACGCCATTTGAACTTGGTCTTCACTTCTCTCCACACGATGTGACTGACCACTTACACATGCTCCCGCTTGCATCTCATCGACATTGTACCCCCACTGACCTCAATCGACCTACCTGCCAATCTTAACCTGGTCTTCATTTCCGAAATCTTCTTCCTGACTTGCACCAGGAAAAATTTCACAGAACAGCCACTTCTACCTCAGACAACCATTCCTGCTCAATTCACCCCGTATAGTCGACCCAGTCAGATCAAAGTAGCTCTCCATCACACTAGTATACAGTGCGGCAGTTCAATGCGCGCTACTCCTTGCTTTCGACATCCCATGCGCACACAACCCACAACCCAAACCCACCGATGTGACAATGTTTGCTGAAACCACTATTGTGCTCACGTGTTCCTCAGGATCACGCATTTCCATTGCCACAACGCTTGGAAGACACCTCAAGCAACGTCAAGCCTGCCACCACCGGCAGCAAGAGTGGTCAACATGTGACGATATCTAGAATTCTATTCAGAAAGGGTTTGCAAAGGGCAGGTCGATGGGAGAGCAGAGTATGTGCGAGTTTAGTGGGCTGAGAGGATGGCAGAAGTGGGTGGAGCAGAGGGAGGGGGGTGAGCTACACTTCAGTCCACTTCAGATTGATGGCTTCGTTCAGTGAGATGTGAAGGAGATGCACTTCGAGAGCAGGACAGACGGGGCGTTTGGGTCTGGAACGGGCTGGGGAAGGAGTTTGGAGATTGGGTGTGGTGGTTTGGTCCATCTTCGGACTGAAGGAGTAGAGCATAACCATACAAAGTACACAACGTTGTTCCCTCTTCTCGTCTGCACAACACAATTACAAGCACGCACAGGAAGACATCGACATGTTAAAAAGCAATGCATTGCTGCCTCAAGTCTACTTGATGCCTCCCAACACCTTTTCGCAGCCCTGGGCCGCAACACACCGCTACATACAACAGTATAACAAACGCTACCCCGAGAAAAAAAGGGGGAACAATCCTGAACCAGACCGCTGTTCACGCCGGCAATATGCAACACACGCCACCTTTCCCAACCTTCCCTCGTGCAAGCTATTTACAAGTCATTTACTCGTTGCTCTATGCCTCGGCCTCCAGTCTACGTTTTACAACGTCTGCGTCTACGCCTTGGTGAGCATCTTGATGACCTCCTCCTTTTCTGTGGTGGGGAGCGTGCTCAGCAGGGTCATGACGCCCTTGAGGCCGCCGTCGCGGTCCCTGCGCATGAGGTTCGCAATCTCGAGGGCAATGCCGTCGCTCTTGAGCTTCTCGACGCGCTCGTGCACCACCTTCCTGTTCTCCTCGTACCAGGTGGCGACGCTCATGTCGTCGTTTTCGAACTGCGCGACCTGCGACCACGCCTTGAGCATCTCGAGCGAGCGGGCCCGTGTGGTGGCGTCGGCCTTGGGCGACTCCTGGCTTGGCGCCGCCGCCGAGGCGAGCTTCTTGAGGATATACTCCTCGTTCAATCTGCGGCGCAGACGCCAGTAGAAGAACCTCCTTGCGTTTTGCCAGCGCAGTGCCTGGCGGATGACGCCCTTGGCTTGCATGCGGCCTGCGCGGTCGTGAAGGTCGGCGAACTGGATGGCGATCTGGCCATAGATCGGGAGCAGGAGCTCCTCGCGCTTGGTCATCTCGGCCTTGATGGACTGCAGCTGATCCTGCGGTGTTGCGGGGTCGTTCAGCTTGCGCTTGAGAGCGCCGTAGGTGGGGTCGTTGCGTGCCATGGTCTCGAGCTGGCGTTCGCGGCGGTACTTGATACCGACAATGCCCTCGGGCTCGAGAACACCACCTCGCGAGTCCTCGTCGGCGTACATCTCCATGTACTGAGGGTTGATGGTAGGGTCGACGACGACCCAAGATCCACCACGGAGCTCACCATAGGGTGGAATGTAAACAAAGACGGGCTGCTCAAACTTGACAAGGGCGTCGACAATGTAGGAGCCGTACTTGAGGACCTCGTTGTACATGTCGCGCTGACCACCAGAGAAACCACGCCAGTTGGCAAGAATCATCAGAGGCAGCTGCTCGCCATTGTTGAAATCCTTGATAGCCTGTGCGGTCTTGAAAGCCGAGTTGGGGTACCAGACACCACCAGCTTCGGAGGCAACCTGCTCAATAGAATCGGGGTTGGCGGGATCAGCAGGGGTGACGTTCTCGACCGCGCGAGTCTCAACACCAATGACACCAACAGGGATGCCACCGAGGCGAGCGCGACCAACAACGACAGTCTTGGCCCAGCCACCGAGAGTCTCCTCGAACGAGCCACGGTCAAACAAACCAGATTGGAAGCCATCTGCCTCCTCCTTTCCGGCGATGAGGTGCCTGACGTCGTAGGCAGCCTTGCCAGGCGGGTAGTAAGTGACATCGCGGTCCCAGTCATCAGCCGTTGGTGAGATGGGGACAGGGCTGTTCTTCTTATCAGGTACGTACGACATCCACTTGACAATCTTGGAGACACCCTCGAAGTCATCGTCGGCAGTCATGTGAGAAACACCGTTCCTGTACATAATCTGTGTGCCACCAAGCTGAAGGTTGGAGGTGTAGACCTCACGACCGAGCAACTTGTTGATAGCTTGGGCACCAGTAAGGATGATGGGCTGGCCCTCGATCTGGATGGCACGCTGTCCAAGGCGGACAAGGTAAGCACCAATACCTGCATACAATTAGTAAAAAAAAGTGAGAAATGATACACAAAATACATACCGACTGAGCGGCAAGTCACCAAAGTGATGGTGAAGATGTCCTCGTAGGCCCTCGAAGTCTCACCAGCAATGAGACCAGAGCCACGGAGCGACTCAACACCAAGGCCGTCTTCCTGACCAATGATAGTGGTAATCTTGTAGCGTGTCTCGCCAGCCTCGTCGACCTTTTCGCACATGACATCATTGCGTTTGCCATCGACAAAGTGTGCGTGCTTCTCAGGGGTGAGGTAGAGGTAGTCAAAGCCAGCCTCAGGCCTGTTGACGTCCTTCCAGGCAACCGAGAAGTGGGGGATCAGCTCCTCAGCGAGACCAATGCGAGCACCAGAGTTGGCGGAAAGGTAGATTCGCGGGATGCCGAGCTTACGTGCGAGCTCAGAGCACTTGTGGAAGAACTTGTCTTCCTGAGGACCGAATGAACCAATCTTGAAGGTAATGTCGTTGGCAATGATGATGAAGCGGCGACCACGGGGGTACTCGGGGGTCTTGGACGTGAGGATCCAACCAACCATTCCGATGTTGTTGTTGCCAGGGTCGCGATTCACTTCAACCAAATTCTCATTGTCATCGAGCACCAACTCGAAGTACTCCACGCAGTCTCCCTTCGGTGGCTGCATGTCGCGGAGGTGGTGGTGCTTGGCGCTTGCAGCATTCCAGCTGTTCTCGGTAGCCTGGCGGAAGAGCTCAGGGAAATCGTAGACGTACTGAGTTCCCATGAGATGAGCCTTGTACCTCTTGGGCTGCAGAGCGCCCTTGGTAGGGTAGGCGGTGGTGACAGGCTGGAGATGGAGGGCACCAATCTTGGTAGTCCCACCAATGCTGTGGAAGAGCCACTTGCCAGCCTTCTCGGACTTGCGCTCAGCGTACATCTCGACCTGGATGACGTATCCAGAGGTGTTGGTGATGATGACACGGAGAGGGTAAGGAATGCCAGTCTGAGGGTCGGTGACAATGATGCGGATCTCAGCACCGGTGACGCGAAGGCGCCAGAGACGGCGACCAAAGCGCTCCAGGAAGCCGCCAATAGCCTCTTCAACCTCCGTGGGGTTGAGCGGGAAGACGTGAGAGAAGTTGATGAAGATGTGGTTCATGTCAGCCTGCGAGGTACCAACAATCTCCAGAGCGTCCAAAATATCAGTCATCAGCCTGTCAGTCTCAGAAACCATGTACTCGGCAGTAGGGATCTCTTCGCGAAGACGCCCAGATCGGACGACAGCACGTAGGAAGTAGCGCTTGTCGCTCTCGGCACCCTTGCCAACAGCCTCGTAGATGTGGATGTTGCGGTTCTCGGTGAAAACGGGCTTGATGTTGAACTTCGAGAGTCTCCCAAGCTCAAGCTGGAAGGCAAGAGCGGGCTCAACGTGACGGATACTGGCGTCTTCTTCGTAGTGGGGTCCACGGAAAGTGTAGTAGCCGGGGTAGGTACCGTCCTTGTGGCCACAGATGAAGGTGAGGCGGCGGATGCGGCGGGCCAGTAGCTCTTCCTTGTACTCCTCAACGATAGGCAGGATGCGCTCGAGGATCTCCTCGTCCTGAACGCCCTCGACGTCACGGACAGCGACGTTCAAGACACCAGTGAGGTCATCGGTGTTCTGTTTAGGAGGGTTGACGCCGCTGGTAGGGGTACGCTTGAGCGACAGACCATCCTTGAGGTTGACGCTACCCTTCTTAGAGGTACCGACAGATGTGAACAACTCGAGAGCCTTAGCGAGGGCCTCATCCGTGTCGTCAAGGAACTCAACCGGGACAACAACACCCTTCCTGGAAGGCTCGTTGTCGAAACGGGCGTTCCACGCAGACAGGTCGCTCATAGAGTGGATGCGAGGAGGACGCTCGAAGCCGGGGGTGCTGGGCGTACCGGGCTCAGAAGGCTCGACAGCAAGACCGTACTCAGCCTCACCAACCTTGCGGAGCACAAAGTCCCAGGACAGCAGGCACTGCTGCTCGCCCTCGTTGTGGTAGTTAATGTTCTGGAGCTGGTAGGCACGGTAGGCGCGGCGGGTGTACACTTCCAGAGCAGCGAGCGCGACCCATGGGTCTTTGTGGACGAAGAACTGGGTCAGGACATCGAAGACGGTGTACCTGGAGTCGACAACCTCCTTGATGACCTCGAAGTTGGGTTCACGGTGCTCCCAACCGCTCTCGCCGTAGCGCGACTCGACCACAGCGGAGCGCAGAATGTGCTCCATCTGCGAGGTGCGCTCCTCAAGAGAAGGCATGGCGCATTGAATGAGGACCTCACGGGCCTTCAGCGACACCTTGGCGGTCTGTCTTGACTCAAGCTCAGTGAGTTTCTTGAGACTACCCTTGAAGTACTTGGCAATGTTGCCAACACCAGGCCTGTTGGGTCGGTAAAGGTCGAGGATAGCGATGACGAGGTTGTTCTTGGCGCTGACTCGGGTGTGAGACAAGACAGTGTGAACGACGCTGGCGATGTTATCGCGGTTCTCATCACGAAGCTTAAGAATGACTTCCTCATCCCGGGAGTTACGAGAAGAGAAGAGACGCTCAGTAGCCCAGTACTGCTCGAGGTAAGAAATGACGACGCTGTACTCGTGGGCCTTGAGACCTTCAGAGTAGCGTCGAATGACGTCCAGAAGAGGAGCCAGGCCAGCCTTCAGGAGATCATCATCGCCCTTGGCAACGTTTTCAGCTAAGAACTTGTCAAAAGCCTTGCTGAGCTGCTTGCTGGGGAACTCCATCTGACGGCTGTGAGCCTTCTCGACAATCGAATCCAGAGTAGCATCAAGCTTCTGCGGCATACGAGCGTGCAGAGCAGAAGCCTGGGCATTCCATTCTCCATAAGGCAGCTCAGGATCGCGAAGAACCTCAACGAGCTCCTTGAGCGTGCTCTGCATGATGACCTGGTTGTCGAAACCCTGGAGAATGTTCTGGAGCACGGCAGACAGGTAAGCGACCCTCTGTGGGGGCTTGCTACCCATGACCTGCGGTGTACCCATCTGAGGGAGAAGGCCAACAAAGTTCTCAGCCGACTTGACCTTGGAAGGGTCGTCGAGAGCTAGGACACCGAGAATGTCACCAGCCTCGAGAGTAGCTCCCGGCTGCTTGATCAGGTTGACGATACCGGCCTCCCCAGCGATCAAAGGCATGTACATCTTCATGACCTCGACCTCAGCGAACGGCTGTCCCTTGGAAACGTGCGAGCCGTTCTCAACGGTGAACTTGACAAGCTTACCGGGAGAAGGAGTGCGAAGCTGAGTAGGGTCATTCTCCTGCTCGAGGAGGCAGGTCTTGCCGTCAACGGAAAGACGGGTAGCGCCAACTTCCTCCTTCCAGTAGACGTTGTGCGACTTTCCGCCGAGCAGAATCAAGAGACCGCCGTCGGCGAGCGCACGCAAACCAACGGACACCTTGGAACCGTTGATGAACAGAGTATAGCTGTCAAGGGTGGACCTTGTCGCTGTGAACTTGTAACGGAAGCCCTCATAGATGAAATCGATGGGGAAAACAGTCTTCAGGACATCCTTGGAAGGAACCTGACCCTTCTCGAGTGAGGTCTTGTACTCGTTGATGCATGCCTCGGAGGCGACGTGGGCCTTGGTGACAGCACCGCAGATGACGGCAATCATGGGGTCTGGTCGCTCAGCAGTCAATTTCTTGGTGATGAGCTCGTCAAGCCAGCCGGTGGTGATAGTGTTGTCTTCGAAAGCCGGGGTCTCGAGCAGCTTGATGAGGTACTCGACGGTGGTACGGAAGTCACCACGAATGCTCAACTCCTTGAGCGCAACAACCATGTGCTTTCGCGACGCCTGACGGTTCTCACCGTACGCGAAGATGTGACCGAACTGCGAGTCGGAGAAGCTGTGAATACCACCAGCGGAACTGACCGAGAAGTAACCCCAGACGTTGGAGCTACTCCTGAAATTCAGATCATGAATAGTACCGCCAGACGGCTTGAAGCCCTCATCGGGGTCCTCAGATGTGATACGGCAGGCAGTGCAGTGGCCCTTAGGGGTAGGTCGGCGCTGGTTCTGGGCGCTGTCGGCAGTCGAGAAGTCGAAGTCAATCTGCGAGCTGGTATGGGGGTCGGCGCCGTACAGCAGACGAATGTCACGAATGCGGTGCAGGGGCAGACCCATAGCGATCTGGAGCTGGGCAGCTGGGAGGTTCACGCCCGTCACCATCTCGGTGGTGGGATGCTCGACCTGCAGACGCGGGTTCAACTCGAGGAAGTAGAACTTGTCGTCGGCGTGCGAGTACAGGTACTCAACGGTACCGGCGGAGACGTAGCCGACCAAGCGTCCCAGAGAGACGGCGGCCTTCTCCATCTCCTGGAAGGTCTTGGAGCCAGCCACGGTGACGGGCGCCTCCTCAATGATCTTCTGGTGACGGCGCTGGACGGAGCAGTCACGGCCGAACAGCGAGATGTTATTGCCGTACTGGTCAGCCAGCAACTGAACCTCCAAATGGCGTGCGCTGCCAGCGAGCTTCATGATGAAGATGGGCGAGCCGGGGATCTCGGACGCGGCGGCCTTGTACAGCTGCTCAAAGTCTTCCTCGCGGTCGACCTTGCGGATGCCCTTGCCTCCACCGCCCTCGGAGGCCTTGACCATGACGGGGAAGCCAATCTTCTTGGCCGCCACGAGGCCCTCCTCCCAGCTCTTGGTGCAGCCCTTCTCGTAGACACTGTCCTGGACAGTCACAATGCCGTTCGCGTCGACCACGACCTCGTCGACGCCTGTGCCGGACCAGGGAATGCAGGGCACCTTGGCGTGCTGGGCGACGATGGTGGACGAGATCTTGTCGCCGAGCGAGCGCATGGCAGACCCAGGCGGGCCGATGAAGACGATCTTCTTGGGCGACGCAGCAAGCGACTCGGGCAGCTTGGGGTTCTCGGAGGCGTGGCCCCTGGGGGGCGTGTCAGCATCTGCTCGCAGCTGACTCGAGGGGGTACATGGGCTGCTTACCATCCGGCCCACACGGCGTGGACATTCATGCGCTCGGCCACGTCGACAATCAGCTCGACGTTGGCGTAGTTGTTGTTGTTGGTGCCGCCGGGCACCTCGACGTACTGGTCGGCCATCCTGATGTACTCGGCGTTGGCCTGCAGGTCCTCGGGCGTCGCCATGACGGTGAACTGGATGGCCCGCTCATCGCCAAATGTCTCGTACGCCCACTTGCGCACACTTCTGATCTCCTTGACGGCCGCAATGCCGTTGTTTGCGATCAGCACGTTGGTAATGACTGTGTGGCCGTCGTTGGCCGCCACAAAGTCCTTAACCTTGCCGGGCGCGGCTGCGCTCAGACGGTTGCCGCCGATGAAGTGGTCCGCCAGATCGAACTGGGCTGCGTAGCTGCTCGAGGCGCCATTGGCATCGCTGCCGCTGACACCGTTGGGTGCACCGCTCGCCATTGTGGTGTGTGGAATATTCGTCCCCTACTGCCGCTGGGAGGTGCGTGTGGGGGTGGGTTGCAGAGAGAGAGGCGTGTAGCCGTCTGTCTGCGTCGGTGCGGAGTCGGGCGATTTTCTAAACTACGACCACGCTGCTGGAGCTCGGCCTAGTGGGGAAATCAATCGCGATCGCGGCTTCTCTGGGAGGGAAGAAGCACGGCAAAGCTGCAGTTGCAAAAACCACAAAATTGGCGGGGAGTAGATGGAGAGCTGACCGGTTGGGGCGTCCGGAAAGAGGAATTAGTAGATGGTGTGCAAAGTGGAGCCGGTGTACAATTCTCAGTACTCGAGCTTCCAGCTGAGCCGTTCTGTTACGTGCCGGTGCCGGGAGGAAGCAGCAGCTGGTACAGAAGACGCTGACAAGCTACTCGCAAGCGAATGCAAGTATGTAGATAGACAGTGATGTGAGATCTTACTGTGGGAGGACAGCAAGAGGGTGAAGAATGGGAGGAAGCAGAGCAAGCGATGCAGGGCTGGGAGGCGTGTCTCTATTAAATTTTTGATCTGCCAGCAAAGCCCGCAAAGCACCGACATGGCCCCTTCGCCCATCACGGAACACCCCAAGCTTCCCGAGCGAGCTGTTGAGGCCCGGGGCCTTGCCTATCACGAAGAAGGCCTTAGCTCCAGACAAGACGTCGCCCACCCCTGTCCTCATTCTTCCGGCAGAGGGGCACAGACGGCTCCGGCGCCGTCCAACTCCCGAGCGAACCTTCGAGCACCTCGTTGTAAAGCAATTGATCCATGGCACGGTGCGCTGGACGAGCTTTGTGCCATGAGTGTCGAGGAGCCTAAGGCGCCATCCGTTGGGATATATTCCGAATTAGTCCCTGGTTGCGAGCGCTGAGCGTCACCCCCCACGCCGATCCTTACAGTCCATTCAAAGATGCAGTTGAGTCCTCGCTATCTCTCAGCAGCTGCTCAGTGGTCTTGCGCTCGCCGCTGCTCCGCTCCCCAGCATTCTGCAGCGTCCCCCGCGTCCTCAACAACGCGTGCCTGCTCCTTATCGTCAGCGTACGCAACGCCTCAGTGCACACATAGATAGTCGCCTCGAGCCCTTCCCTCCTTGACGTGATGCTGTTCTGTTCTTCGCACTTGTGTTCCAAAGCCTTGCGGTCAGCTTACACTCTCATTCAACAGGCGCCGTGGCAGGCGTACACTCGGCTCTCCAACATCCCGGAGGCTGACTCCTTGCCCAATCAGCGCCCAGTTTGTCCGCTTCGGAAGTGTCCTAAGACAGGCAATAAATCAATGTGTCTGCTATATTTGTACATGACGCTGAGAAGCCGTCGCGAACATTGCGCCGGTGTGGTGTCGGAGCCGGCGTCAGAGATGCTGATGGGTGCTGCGCTTGAACGCCGCGTGCCTGCGCAACATGGCAGCCTTCAACAAACCCCTCCGTTGCTCAACAACATCCATCACATACGTCAGATAAGCAGCTGCAGCTAGCTAGTTCCGACCTGCATTCCGAGCGTACCGATGCAGACACGGGGCAGCCCAGGGTTCAACAAGCCTTGGGGGTGAGCGGTCCGGTCCGCTGCATGTGCCTTTCACATGTCAGGCAAAATCGTACGATCTTCGCCCTACCCCAGGTCTTGGACCGCCGCAACACCACGATAGGCTACCCTAGAAGTCGACTGTGCGCCGAACGGGCCCTGAGTTTATTTCGACGTCTCTTGAGGTCATTGCGGTTGCCTGAACACTCGACGGGATTGCAGTGAATGCAAGACTGTTCAATCCGTGCACATGTGTACGCATCACACCTCGTTCGGCAGAACTGTCGGCGATGCTGCCGAGACCTTTCTATAAGCAGTCTTATCGTGAATCGACGCTTGTATATGAGAGTCGCATACTGCTCCCTCTCTGCGTTGCGATGGAGTTGGAGTGTGGCTGTAAAAATCCGGGTTGCTGTCATTTGCACGTGAAAGTGGCCCCTGTCTGGCTCCACTGACAGTCACGTCGCAACAGACGTGTCTTGACCTCCTAAAGAGCCTGTGAACACGTTAACATCATTCTGGTGCTGAGGTGCTTGAAACTCATGCAGAAATATGAGATGTTTAACTTGCGTGGTCTATGTACCATGTCACTCCTGCTGGGCGTTGTCAAGCATGGTAAGAGCGTGGTCGAAAGAAGTGGGCACACCAAAAGGAAGAGCTGTGTGTGAACTCATGAGCTCCGAGGGCTGACGACGCTAAAGCAGACACGCTTTGGTAAGAAGTACCGACGCACTTTGATCCTGAAAGTGCACACGATAGTACCGCTCGTCGGCGTATTGCGCAGTATTTGCAGCAGTAACATAACGTGTATTTGAACAAAGGGGATGGTATTGGTATCTAGCTGATATGTATTTGCCATGTTTCAGCACATGGCCTGCTCTGCCCTGCATTTGCGCTCCTGACGCTATACACAAGTGCCACCCAGCGACACCGGTACCTGCATTACGCCCAACGCTCCAACGCCAAATCCATGCTAGTGCTATGCTGTAAACACTCTTAATCTGATGCTGAAGTATACAAGCCTAGTAGGTCTCCTCCTCGTACGTTGACATCTTACGTGGACGTACAGGTGGTCCGCCATAGTCCATACTGGCGCTGATCCTCCTTCCTACACTTGTCCTTCTGGGCAGCCCACTGCCCGGTGTTGGGATGCCAGTCCTTTCCATGGTCGAACGTCGCCCAATGGGCGTCTTGATCTCGCTCTCTTCACCATCATCGCTGCCGGTGTCGCTACGCGAGGCGTTCTGAGACTGGATGTAGGCGTAATCACTTGGGTGTCTATTCAGGGACTGGCGGCCAAACTGTCGTCCCTCGTGAAGATGCAGAATCGGAGGGGGGGCCTTTCCTATTCGGCCGCTCATCGACGCTGACGAGTAATGTCCTAGTGGGTTTCTGTTGTTGGGCGTTCGTGTGCTCGGAGTGCGCGTTCCAGGTGTTCGCGTGCCAGGCGTGCGTGTCGTATTGCTTCTGGTCACCGGGCTGGGCCGACCCAGTGTCTTGGGGAGCTGTGGCGTGGACGACATGGAAGCTCGGCTGCTGGGACGACTCGTGCTGGTATTGGAGGGCACACCAAACGACAGCCGGCCCTTGCCGACTGGGGCGGGCATTTCTCCGATAGATGAGGCTGAAGTGGATGTTTGAGATGCGCGTTTCCTGACTGAAACCGAGGTAGGCAGGTAATTGCTTGACGCGCTCGGCCCTCGAGGGCTGGCTCGAGGGGGCGTGGCCAAGGGCGCAGGCAGCTTTGAGCGAGCCGAGTGTACTCGCTCCTCAAGCTTCTGCATCTTACCAATCAACCCCCGAATTTGGTACAGAGAGCCAGACCTAGGCAGACCAGGTGCCGATGCATTACTTCCAATGCTGGGCCGAGACGGTCGTTGTCCGGGTACCGCGCTGGGAGGGCGCATGACCGACGGCGTGCGTCGACAGCCAGCGGCCGCGCCTGCAGCGGGTATTCCAGAGACACTTGGTCCTCGTGTATGCCGCGGTCGAGAGAAAACACCAGCTCTGGGCGTAGCAGCCGGGTCACGCGATGCAATCGATGCTTTCCTTGTAGGCAGAGGGGCCATGAATGGGATTGGTCGTATCGCGAGGGGCGCATCAGACAGCGGCGGGGAGGGCGGAGTCGAGTCTGGATGCGGAGCATCTGTCTGCATGTACGGCGGTGTCGATGCGGCCGTTGGTGAAGAAAGGTTGGTGTTGGTGGTCGAAGCCTCTGACATGGGCGAGCGTGGCCGCAGTGTCGAGGAGTCCTTCGCCAGGTGGTTGGAAACGGTGCGCTGGTGGTGTTTCTCGATGGTCGCTTCTGCCAGACGCAGCTTCTCTTGCGTGATCTCAGACTCAATCTTCAGGTCAGATAACTCGTCGCGCAGTCGCTGGGTCTCGATGCGCAGGGCTTCTCGCTCTCGCTCTCCAATCTTGATCTCCTCTTCGAGCATGACTTCGCGCTCGATTGCCACGTTGTACTTTGTCTCGACGTCCTCCAGCGACGACGTCTGGTTGCGGGTCTGGCGCTCAAAGTCGTCGTTCTGCACCTCGACGTCGCGGAGTTTGAGCTGCAGGGTGCGCTGTCCATCGCGCAGACTGGTGATCTCTTTCTGCAGGATGTTCTGCGCACTGTTGGCCTCGGTCTTGCTCTGCTTGTACTTTGTCTGCAGATGCTGGTCAGTGCCACGTCCCTGAGCCGTAGTGTAACGGCTGTCGGGGTCCTGGTAGACGTACCTTCCACTCCTCGGCCTCAAACCCCAGCCGCTCTACCTTCTCCTGCAACTTGCGCTCTCGCTTCTCGCTCTCTTCGACATCGCGCTCGAGCTCGGCCTCGAGCTCCTTGCTGGACGACTGGAACTCCTGCAGCTCCGCATCGAGCGTCTCGTAGGCCGTCTTGTAGTAGTCCAGCTCCTCCTGCAGGCTGCCGAAGCCATTGCTCCGGCGCGGAGGAGAGGACGGCGTCTCGGCTCCCACCATGGCGGCCGCACGGGGGGCGTCGTCGACCGCAGCGGCGTTTCAGGAGAGAGAGCGCAGCGATGGCTGGGCGGGGCGGTGAAACTGGCGGCCTCGTCGAGTCGCCGGAGTGATTGGTGCGCTCAGTCTGGCACTGCGCGCAGCGAGAGAGGTGACGCGGGCGAGCTGCGGGGTCGTGGTGGTCGCTCCTGCGTCTTCTGCTGTCCAGGTGTTGACTGTTTCAGCAGCGAATCGGCGTGTTGTGTTGACAAATGCGCGCCGTTGCCAGCTGCAAAACTTCCCGGCCACTCTTCCCGGTCGCAGCGTCGCGGTAAGTGTGCGGTCCCTGTCCCTGTGCAGATTAGTAGTTAGTAGTTGTTAGTCGCACCCAGCAGCGCCGCGAGCGGGGTGTGTGTTGGCACAGCGGTGATGTTCGAGAGGGCTGCGCTGTTGTCCCCACGACCGTGCGGCGTGCCCGCGTGCGGCTCCATGGACGGGGGCTGGTAACATCACACGGGCTGGGCTGGCGAGCTGGCTGCAAACGTTATCGCTATCTGCGCCTCGGCTCCTCGCTGGCAAACATACATACATACAGAGCTCGCGGTCCTGACGCCTGCGCTGAAACTCTGCACCGTGTCTCGTTCTCAGTAAGCTCCCGTGCGACACCGCCTCGCAAGACACCACATCCTGGCTGTCCATGACCGCCAGTTTGGGCATCACATGCGCTTTTCAACGTTGGGCTGTCATGGGATCCCAAACACCTCAATAAAATTATCACATGTGAAGAAAAGGGAAAACGAATACACCCGGGTATATGTACAATCTGCTGCCATCCGTCCTGCGGTCAGGATTACTCCTTCTTGCCATATGTGTCTGCAATGTCCCTCGACTGCTCTTGAGCACTGTTCGCGATCTCCTTGCCCTTCTCCACCAGCGCATCCGACCGCGATCCAGTGACCGCGGCTAGCTGCGCCCTGGACGTGCTTGAGTCCGCTGCCTGGGTGTACTTGTTGTAGACCTCGCTGGATTTGCCACGTGCTATCGAAGAGGCCGAGTCTACTGACTCAGTCGCCTTTGCGTACGAGCCACTAGCTGAGTCCTGGGCCGTCAGAGTCGCGGACCGTGCTGCATCGCTGGCCTGTCCTTGCACCGTCGCTGAGACCGCTTGAGCTGTTTCTGTTGCCTTGTTGTAGGCCCCGCTTGCTTGCTCTTGTGCAGCTGATGATACTGTCTGAGCGGTCTCAGCAGCCCTTGCATACGCTCCACTGGCTTGCTCCGTTCCAGCTTCTGCAAGGCTTTGTGCTTGCCGCGAACTGCTGCGAACTGCTTCCTGGACGGTGGAACTAGCAGACTGCGCAGCTTCGGTAGCCTTGTTGTAGACCTCGCCAGCCTGCCCCTTGCCGCTGTCGTATAGACTCTGGGCCTGCTGGGATCCCTGAGCCACTGCATGTTGGACTTTCTCGGCTGCTTGCTCAGCAACCTCCACGCCCTTCGTGTAGACGTCGCCAACTCGCTCCTTGCTCTCCTCTATGCTATCTGCTGCCATCTGTTTGAGCTCTTCCTGGCTAGGAAACTTCTCCATCGAGCGCAGAACTGCATAGTAGAGATTGATGATGGCGGCGTGAATTCGCTCCTTCATCAGCATAGTGATACCATGCGAGAAGAAGCCCTTCAAGACTTCTCCGCCAAGACCCTGATACAAGCCAGAGAAGCCCTCGGTTTGTGCAATGCGCAATATGGTGGCAAACACTGTACGCTGTCTGGCGCGAACGGCTTTCGATCTCAATGGCTGCTCTGCTTTTTCGAACTCTGACGTTTCGCCAATGGTCTCGCTGGGCTTCTGAGATGAGACTTGAGCGCGCGTCTTAGCTAGCTGGAACGGGTAGGTGAGTGTCGAGGCCAGCGCCTTGCTCGTAGCGGCAATAAGGAACGTGATGCGCGCACCAGGATCGTCTCGCTTGTTTTTCGTGACGACCAGCCGCAGCAGAACCTTGTGCAGAAGCATGGTGAGGGATGGGTTAAGTGTCAATATCAGGCTGGCCGAGTAGCCGGACCAGAAGCCTTGCAGGCCCTTCTCCCTCATGATCTCATCTGCAATGTCTCGGGTGCTCGATGCTGGAGACTTGCCAGTGGTTCCATCAAGAGCAGTCATCGCTGCTGTTTGTTTCCGAGTGATGATGTTCTGTATGGGCGTCGTACAGAACTTGGAGAAGGCACCGGCGACAACACCCACGCCAATCTCCTCCAGCGCACCCAGACGCTTCCGTCCACCATCTGCGGCCAGACGGCTCTGCCTCACGTATGAATATGCAAGGAAGAACAGGAAGCTGTCTGTGACACCCTTGAACACCTCATGCGGCACGCCATTGTAGAAAGCTGACAGACCTCCCTCACGAACATAGATCTTCTCTATGGCGTCGAGGATGCCGTCATATCTCGGCCGTTCGTTCTCGCCTTGGAGTTGTTTCTGCACCTGGAGACGCGCAACGACGAGGTCGAGAGGGTACGTGATCAGCTTCGAGACGGCCGTTCCGAGGGCGCCAGAGGTTGCGTGGCCCAGGGCTGGCAGGGCAGGACCAATTGTGCTGGGCTTTGTCGCTTGCTCGTGGGTGAGATGGTACAAGGAGAAGGCATCCTGCGCACGTTAGCTGTGCTCGATGCTGGACAGCACGAAACCTACCAGCTGCGAGTTGTAGATATATGTGTAGCTGCTCATCTTGGCGGCGCTGACGGTGTCGATAGACCAACAGCACTTTCTTCAGGGTCGAGAGCGAACTGAGGGAGTCGCACTTCTACACAAGGATCGATAAACGCGGGGAAAGCTCATGATGGCTTCCACGGAGACGGATCCGCCTAGCAAGACGTCATCCTGAAGGTGGTTGGACGTAGCTCGAGTAGCCGAGCCGAGGTGTGGACAAGCTGAAAATTCGCGCTTGTGAAGAGTCGACCACCACCACCATCGTCACGATCATAAGGCGGTCGCCGCGCGAGACCTGCCTTCGTACCATCGCTGATACTGTCCATTGTGCTCGAGGCATCATTGAGAGTCTGCTGCACGTGGGAGAGCATCGATGATGCGTCGCAGCAGCCACATCACGACGCGGCGATGAGCACGACGCGACCGCACCCGTTCCGAGTGAACGAATGAACAAGAACGTAGAAAACGGAGCACTCAAAGCAACTGCGAGAGCCTTCTGGCTATGACCGCTGTTGAAAGTATCCTCCAACATAAAAGCTTGCCAGGAATTGGGATTCATCGAGGCAGACTCATCTTATTGAGGAGGAAGTTGCGACTCTCAGCGCTGGCCACATACACACTTCGTGATTGCATGATAGCTGCTCACGTGTTCCAGCCAAAGCAGAGCGGGATGCCGCTTGCATTGACGAACATGCATCTGCGTATTGCTGCCTCAGGCCAAGATGGCACCGTGAGGCAACCCGACCAAAGCATGACGCCTAGCTGCTCCACCGCTCGTCGTGAACGCCATCGAGTCAACAAGTATCATGTATAGCTGTTCCAGCAAACAGTAAAACCGTCTTGTTCTAGCGGACCGATTCGTCTATGCTATGCGCTTCAGCCAAGAGTTCTCGACATGCGGAGCATTTGTGAAACCATCCTCCCGTCGTCAAACCAAAGCATCAACGTTGCCCACGACGTCTGTCTCCGCTTGTCCCGCCGTCAATGCTCAGTCTCCTCAATCTGGATGTTCCAAGCCAAGCCCGGCGATCCTGGCGTTGAAACGTGCGCTCTCCTCCCATTGAGTGTCGGCCCCAGCGCTGATCATGTTAACTCTCCACCCCCATTGAATCGAAAAACGTCCGAAACACAGAAACGCCAGGTTTTGGACGTCCCGCTGCCTATCGCTCTCAAACGTCCTTGGCGCATACGTACAGTACCAAGCTTTCCGTGCAGGCACTTGCAAAGCCAAGATTTCACTTTGATCGATCTAACATACCGATCTGCACCTGCAGGGCATCTGTCAGCTTGAGACTCCCACGAGTAAACAACCATGGACGGCTTGGCGATCGCATCGTGTTTCGTGCTGTGTGCATCGCTCTGTAAACAGATAGGTATAAAGATGGTTGACCACAACGTCCTTAGCTGACCATCATCAGCATCACTCACTTCCTCTTCCTTTCTTCTTCCACAACCTTCTTTGTGCGAACATTCACTTCAGCTCTGTGCTAGTCACGATCTTTTGTTTTTCAAGTCTCTCATTTGCTGTGCAAATACTTTCTCCTTCTCTAAAGTTTTGCCCACTCTGACCCAAAAGATCTTCACTTAAACACCATGCGCTTCAGTCTTGCAACCGTCGCCACTGCGACACTCATCCTGTCGGCCTCCGCCGCTCCTCATAGGGGCATTGGCAAAGGTCGCAACAACACTGACACCGAAGAACGGGGCGGCAAGGGCTTCGGTCGAGGCCGCTACAACCATGACGAGTTTCCATCTGGCGCCTTTGGCTCTCGCGGGATGGCTGCTCCCACTGGCAGCCCTGCCATGACTGGCGCACCCGATGCCCTTCCTACTCCCGATGCTGATCTGAGCACCGTATCTTTCGCACTGCCTTCTCCCGGAAGCAAATTTGTTGTCGTCTCCAAGGCCAAGTCGTCCGACTCTAAGTCAAAGGATGAGTCGAGCAGCTCAAGCGAATCTAGCGAGTCCTCCGGAGACAGCAAGGAGAAGGAGAGCAGCTCCAGCGACAAGGAGGCAAGCAGTGGAGACGAGAGCTCCTCGGGCGGCTCCAGCTCTGGCGACAAAGAGACTTCCTCTGGCTCTGGCGACAAAGAAACCTCATCTGGCTC
>JUDZ01009416.1:0-21825 GCA_000812845.1 Stagonosporopsis tanaceti | reverse complement strand
CACTGCAGTGACAACTTGTTGAGGAGACGGTGCGCTGGAATGCATCCTGCTCATGTATCGAGGGCTCATCGTGCGTCGGTCAATTGGATGTAAAGACAGTCCAAGGCTGAACAGGTGGCTGCAGGCTACGATAGGCTATGATGCGATCGAGATAACCAACCTAGCGTAGGTGTAATTCAGGTTGGCATGTGCAAGAGCGTGCGATAATGGTCTCAACATCCATGAAACCCAGCACGATTGCAGGCTGAGAGCAGCCTGAGAGTGGGCTAGGGCACTGAAAGCATGTGCTGAGCCCACTTAACGTGCCGCGTACATATGTAGAGTATCGGATAAAAGTGGACTGCAATTGATGAGCAGCTTTTAGGTTCAACCGTTGCTTAAAAAACGATATGGAATACACGAAGAATCGCGCTATCAGCCTCGTGTTCAAGGTCCGGTTTTCAAGTAGTGTTCCATATTCACATGCCACTCCATCAGCTGCGTCTCGTGCAAATGCACCGCGGCCTTCCACAGCGGCACAAGAGAGGCAATGCTTCCTGGCAGCGGCTCCCCCGGTCCGACTTGCTGTCCAGTGGTAGCGTTACAAATGAAGTGCTCAGAGCCTGTTTCGAACAAAGACGAATTTCGCAGCTAGAGGTGCGGGATATTAGCTGCTGTAGTCAGTCATGCCGAATGTCGATTGGCCATGTGTTGTGCGATCCCCAGATTCGTGGGTCCCGGTGCCGCGATGCGCGTTGACGTTCTGCACAGCGGGTTGCCGTGAGGGTGTGCTGCAGGAAAATGCCGCTGGCTGCTGCTGGTCGGAAGATGGTCGAATATCGTCCCAGTCAAGCAAACCGTGCATTAGCCTGGGCCTGGCGAACAGTCGTCACCGTGAGGTCGCCCGCCAGGTGCTGCTAGCCAGACAAGATTGCGCGTACTAGACGTGCAGTCTGTAGGCGCGCTCTGTGTCCAGCGATGGTCGGAAGGTGGAGCAACTGCCCGAGGTACAGCATAGCCACGGACATGAAATTCCGGGCCCAGGAGGTGCTGGAAGAAGTCTGGCCCGCCGCAGCCCAATTTCCTTTGCTGGGTGCGCACGCCGACTCCACAGAGTCCACACATGGAACCACCTGCAACCCACTCGCGCGTGTCTGCTGCTGTTTGTTTTCCTCGTTTACGGTCCCTGTCAGGACCCTGCAGCTGAGCCGCGGCCGACCCCCGCAGTGAACGTCTCGCTTTCCGGGCCTCCCTCCGCTGCAACCACCACATGCGGATCGCTGACTCTTTTAAATCTCAATAAGCCGCCAATCACGCCTCCGACCTTCAGTGTCAACGGCTTCCTGTCTATAGGTACATGCATCAAGTACCAGCTCGGGACGCTTTGTTCTGCGTCTTTACCCCCGGCCCGTCTTGCCATCAGGGGCTAGCCCTTTTCTGCACTGCACGAGACCAGCCCTGGTCTTCGCCTCGACGCAGCTCGCTCTGCAGCCCCCTCCACGTAGGTGGTCGTCCTCTACCGTGACCTCGCCAACACATCTGCCAATTTCCTCGCCGTGCTCTAGGTCCGTTTTGATCGCGTGTTGGCAGTAGACGCGACTAAAACAGCCTCAATACGCTACCGCATGGCCTCCGCTGCTACAGTAGTAGGCATCCGTGCTTCGGATACGATCGTGAAGTACTGTCGGCCACCTTTTTGAGACAAGACGGAAATCCCCTTAGCGTCACTTGACCTCTTCGGACGGCCAATCTTCTCATAGCTATTTCCTCCGACTACACCTACATCAATCACCTACATCAATCACCTACATCAATCACCACCGACCAAGTCATACCATCGCCTGAACCGCCTCCATTGCTACCTGACGCTGCGAAACAATACCTCACCGCCTGGTCCCATTGGAGCCCTACCATCGACGCCATTACCGCCTGACCCCAGCCCTCGGCCAAGATCAGCCGTACTGTACCTACTTGAACCACATCGACCGCCATTGCCACTTCTGAAGAAAAACGTTCAAACATCAGTCGCGAAACTTTCTTACTCTTGACTTTAACTTTCTCGCATCAGAAGTCCGTCCAAAACATCGGTCAACACCGGCAACAACCACCTTTGGCCCAATGCTTCAAGTCTGTAACCCGACGCCTCACACTTTTCCTCAAGTGCATCCAGAGCACTTGATATTTCGGTTACGAGAAGTGCCGTCTGAAAGAGCCATGGAGCCACCCTCGGCGCCAAATCCAGCCGGCGATGCTGGTGTCTTGCCAGAGTTTGGGAGTTTGACGTTGCAAGAAGCGCCATCACCACCCGCGAACGAGGAAGAGTTGGATGTCTGCACAATGCCACGAGAGTCTGCTATGAAGTTGATTGCACGGGCGATAATTGCTATGGCGAATGCAGCCGGCGATGTACCTGCAACACCACCCCTGACACGAAGTATCTCCAAAGACAACCTCGCTGCACTCAAAGGTCATCGTCGCATATCTTCCAGGCCCGCAACACCCATCCCAGCGGACAAGGAAAACCACCATCAAACGCAACTGTCGCCACCAGAAGCAGAGCACGACGAACCCACAATCGCACATGACATCGGCGCCGGCGCGCTACCGGAGCACCTGCAGCGGGCAAACATGGCGAGAAAGTTCTTTTCGAAAACCGTCCCGAAAGTGGGCGTGGAAGAGTACATGAACCGCATCCAAAAGTACTGCCCACTCTCAACAGCTGTTTGGCTCGCCGCTGGATCCTACATTCTCCGCCTTTGCGTCATTGATAAAGTGGTTCCTCTAACTTTCCGCACGATGCACCGTCTCATCCTTGCATGCGCACTGGTTGCAATGAAGGCGCTCGAGGACCACCGTTGGCCACAGAAGCGGTTCGCTGCAGTCGGTGGCGTAGATGAAGGCGCGCTTTGCCGATTAGAGCTTTGTGTGGAGTTCCTCCTTTCGTTCAACGTCCAGATCTTCTCGCCCGAGAAGCTAAAGGACCTCACCATCTCGCTCCAGAAGGCGGGACAGGCAGCCACCATGACGAGCAAGCTGCCACCGTCATTCAACCTGAAGCTGGGCAAACCCAAGCTTCGACAAGAAGTTGCTGCATAGTTATCGCGAAGCGTTTCCTTGTCACGTTTCCTTTGTCGATCGTCTAGGATATTCCATTGAGCATGCGACGGCGTTCAAGCAACAAAACAGCGGCATTTTGGCGCCCTCGTGTGAGATAGGTCACATGGGCGGCCTTTTGATATTTTCGGGAGCTGGCAAATGACCATGCGCTTTCCCACGGTTCTCCGTGTTCGCACGTTGAATACATCCTGCAGCCATCATTACAAGATGGCTGATCTATAATACTCAAACACCACTACTTCATATGATAGCTACCTCCCAATTCGGTCAGAACCCGTGCAACTGTGCCCTCAAGCCACGAATTGAATCTTGCACCTACTGTAGAGCATAAACACTTTCCTTCCAAGCAAATGGCTGTCAACCGCACATGTTGAGAGCGCGCGCGTCGTGCACGAGGAATGCATATCCCTGCCGCTTGTGCGCTAGGCGATCGTCACTGCCGCAGTCGTGCCCCTGGCGGCAAGCCACCTTCTAGAATTCAAGCTCAGCGTGCACGACGTTAACCGCCTCTACGATACCCCAACGCGCTGCACTTCCTTGCACACTGCCCCGCGATCACGTTCACGGAGACACGCTCGTTATTCAGGCCGATTGCCACCCGCGCGCATCGTCCACCAGCCTCAGACTCAGCACCGCACATCGCTCACAGCACACCGCCCTCGCTATGACGCGATTACTGCTCCCTCTCGCTGCGCTCGCCGCCTTGACGCCTCTCGTGAGCGCCGGAATCAAGTTCAAAAGCCCGGCGGCTGGCGACAAACTGAAGGCCGGCACGGCGATTGAGGTTGAATGGGAGGAGGGCGGCACAGGGCCTAAGATCAGCGAGTTGCTAACCTACCAGCTCATTTTGGTTGGCGGTGGACAGAAAGACGAAGAGCAGCAGGTCATCAAAGTCCTCACGACAGCCGGCAACTTCGCGCTGGGAGGCAACCAGGCGTCTGGTCTGGTAGAGCTCGGGCTGCCGGGAGCAAGCACACCAGCCAATGCCTAGTACGTCGCACCGAATGCGTACGCATACCTCTCGAACAGCAACTCTGACATACTTGGCGCAGTTTCATCAAGATGGTCGCCGTTGGCAAGACTGGCGGCGAGCTCACCACATATTCCGACCGCTTCTCGTACTCCGGCATGACGGGTGCTTGGGGCACCGCCGCGAAGGCAGCCCTCGACAAGCTCGACTCCACCAGCGGACCTGCAACCAAGGACACCACCGGCGACGCAGCGGGCCCAGAAGGAGCAGATGGCGACTTCGCAGTCCCATACACAATGCAGACCGGCACCATTCGATATGCGCCCATGCAACCAGTGCCCCCGAAGAAGATCACGGCGACCAACACGAAGCCCTTGTACCCTGCGAGTAACGTCAGGACTGCAACCACCGCCTTACCAATCCCGAGCATCCAGTCGACCATGACACAGAGCCAGACGTTGACATTCAGCAGTGTTGAGAACACGGTGAGTTCGGTAATAGAGTCACCATCAAGTGCATACTGACGGTCGAACAGGTCGCGGCTGCTCCCCATCCTACAGATGACATGCAGAAGTTCCTGAACCGATGGAAGGATTAATAAATCAAGACGTCGCAAATGTATAAGCCGATATGAGATGTTGTAATGATTTGGATGACCGCACGTATTGCCTGTACGCGTGCGTGACCGATGGCGTTTTTGGCGAAGTGGTTCAAATTTGATAGCGTTCAATATACCATGAATGGAGACCAAAACTTCATCCCCACTACATCGCAATCGATTGTCGTGTTACTAATGATCTGCATTGATCATGCCGTGCCTCTGCACCTGCCTTTTGAAGCTGGCCGAGGCAACGCGAAGCTACCCGCAAGGTCAGATTCGAGCTCTCCCCACTACCCCCACCTGCGCGGGCAAACAGCCACATGAACAGGTGCAGGAAGCTTGCGCGCGTCTTCTGGCAACCATTTGCACACTGCGGAAGAAGCTTTCCATCCAGATCAAGCCATTTCTACAGCTCTGAAGGGTTTGCTAAGCAATTTACATCGCCCCGTGGACTTGCATCCATTCCCAGGATGGCTATCGCTGAAAACTATGATGAAGTCCTGAAGGACAAGTACCCGGCCAAGGAGCACGCGAGGAAGGTCGCCAAGTGGATTATTGAGAAGGGCGGTGATAAGAACGGTACCATCTACCTCGAGGCCCAGAAGCAGAAGCTGAACGAGGACAACGATGGCGAGGCACCGTTCAGGTGCGAACTCTCACTCCTTATCGATATTACGAGACTAACGACATGATCAAGGCAACGGCGCTACTTCTTCTACCTCAGTGGATGCGAGCTGCCCGACTCATATCTTACATACGAGATCAGCACTGACAAGCTCACGTTGTTCATTCCCGGTGTTGAGCCTGACGAGGTCATCTGGTCTGGTCTTCCTATGAGCCCTAGTGAGGCTAAGGAAAAGTATGATATCGATGACTGTAAGACCACCTCCGAGGCCAACTCGCATCTCGCCAGCTCTACCGACACGTCGCAGTCGACCATCTACGCCATCCCGGAGCAGATATCGGACCACATCACCTTCCTCAACTTCAAGGAGAAGGATCTTAAGGAGCTCAAGCCGGCGATCGAGTACTGCCGTGTGACCAAGACTGACTATGAGATCGCGCTCATCCGCAAGGCTAATGCTATCTCGACCGTTGCACATGTTAATGTCATGAAGGCAGCTGCCAAGGCCCGGAACGAGTGCGAGCTCGAGGCCGTCTTCCTGAAGTCGTGCGTAGAGCGCAACGCAAAGAACCAGGCCTACCACTCCATCGTGGCAGCCGGTACAAATGGCGCAACTCTGCACTACGTCAACAATGCAGCACCCATTGACAAGCAGAACCTGCTACTCCTGGATGCGGGATGTGAGGTTGACTGCTACGCGTCAGACATCACCCGAACCTTTCCCATCCAAGGCCACTTCACTGAAGAGAGCCGCGCCATCTACGATCTTGTCCTTCGCATGCAGAAAGAATGTATTGCTGCGCTGAAGGCTGGCGCTGTATGGGACTCCATCCACGAGCTCGCTCACAAGATTGCCATCGACGGCCTGCTCGCGCTTGGTATCCTGAGGGGCGACCCCGAGGAGCTCTTCAAGGCACGAACAAGCGTTGCGTTCTTCCCTCACGGCCTGGGTCACTACCTCGGTATGGATACGCACGATACCGGCGGCAACGCGAACTACGCAGACAAGGACACCATGTTTCGTTACCTCCGTGTCAGAGGAACCGTGCCTGCGCGCAGCGTCATCACAGTCGAGCCTGGGATTTACTTCTGCAGGTTCATCATTGAGCCGTACTTGAACGACGAGAAGCAGAAGCAGTACATTGACGAGAAGGTACTGGAAAAGTACTGGGCCGTGGGCGGTGTGAGGATTGAGGGTGAGTGCGGAGCGCCAACAATAGTCGAACGGATTGCTAATACCTTGCAGACAACCTGCTCGTCACTGAGAATGGCAGCGAAAACCTGACGCCCACGCCAAAGGAAGTCGATGATGTCCTGCAGCTGATCAGAAGCGGTTAGTAGACAAACCCGCAATGCGCTCATCCTGAGTGGCAATGGCAACCGCAATTTAAGAGATTTATTTCACCGTTCTCGTTCTTGCAATCGCTCATAGAATCCACACTCATCTACCCAAAGCAGTATACAGATATAAAGTCATTTTCGCCAAGCAGCCCCCCACCCCTGGCGCCGCACCACTCTAATTTGTATAGATTAATACAGATCACACGAACGCCTTCCGCACGCTATTTGCCTCCGAATACGTGTCTCCAAAATCTCCGAGTGGCAGACCGTCTTACGCACTATACCGTACCCCGGGTTTAATGGCCGGTTTCCACAGTACCTGCAGTCCTTCATATGCTTCGAGACGGAACACTTCGCCCGTGGCGGATTGAGCGTTGTAGGTCGCGGTATATAAACTGGAGTTGGAGAGTCAGATTGGGATGAGTGACAGCGACTGCTCAAATCTCGTGTCGACATGTTCCTCTCCAAGTTAGCAGGCCTCGTAGGCCTTGTCGCCAGCCTTGCGGCCGCGCAGACAACTACACTGCAAGCCGAATCTGCAACGCTCTCCGGCGTCACTGTCGCCACGGCCGTAGCCGGCTTCACAGGTCCGTCGTTCTCCCCAGACATAATTCCACACATTTGACACCCACCCCAGGCACCGGCTACGTCGAAGGCTTCGACGAAGGAACCGACAAAATAACCTTCACCGTCCCCTCAACCACCTCACAACTCTACGATCTCAAACTCATCTACAACGGCCCCTACGGCGACAAGTACACCTATGTCGTCCTCAACAACGCCGGCGGCTCGCAAATCTCCCTCCCCGCAACCACATCCTGGACCACCGTGTCGGCGGGCCAAGTGCTGCTCAACGCAGGCACAAACACCATCGAGATCCAGAACAACTGGGGCTGGTACCTCATCGACGCCATCGTGCTGAGCCCCAGCCCCAAACGCGCGCCCCACAAGATCTCAACCCAGCCCGTGTCGCCCAATGCAAACGCCGACGCCCGCGTCCTGCTCAAGTACCTCGCCAGCATCTACGGCAAGAACATCCTCTCTGGACAGCAGGACCAGCAGAGCTTCGACTGGGTCGTGGCCAACGTGGGGAAGGCGCCGGCCGTGCTCGGGCTGGATTTCATGGACTACACGGAGTCGCGGACGTCGCGGGGTGCGTCGTCCACGGACGTGGAGAAGGCGATTGCGCATAGCAAGAAGGGCGGGATCGTGACATTTGTGTGGCACTGGGGGGCGCCGACGGGGCTGTATGACAATGCGACGCAGCCGTGGTGGAGCGGATTTTACACCGCGGCGACGGATTTTGATGTCGAGAGTGCGCTGAAGGTGAGTGCTGTGCAGTCTTTGTGGAGTTTTGCGTTTTGCGTTTCTTGTATGGAGGTTAGGCGGAAACGATGGCACGAGATCCGAAGGGACTGGAGAGGGATTGCACTGACGTGACGTCCAGGACACCAAGAACGCGAACTACACACTTCTCATCAAGGACATTGACACCATCGCCGTCCAGCTCAAGAAGTTGCAGGATAACGGTGTCCCTGTGCTGTGGAGGCCGCTGCACGAGGCTGAAGGGAAATGGTTCTGGGTAAGCTTGTCCTCCCCTACTGTCCTCTGACATTCTCTCCACATCTCTTCTACGGTCTATAGTCCCCAACTCACCAGTATAGTGGGGAGCTAAAGGCCCTGAGCCTGCCAAGAAGCTTTACAAACTCGTCTACGACCGCCTCACCCGCGTGCACAAATTGCAAAACCTGATCTGGGTCTGGAACTCAGTCGATCCGGCGTGGTACCCGGGCAACAGCATCGTGGATATCGTGTCGGCCGATACGTATGCGCAGGGCGACCATGGGCCGATTAGCGCGACGTACAACAACCTGCTTAGTCTGACGGGGGACACCAAGATCGTGGCCGCTGCGGAGATCGGAAGCGTGATGGAGCCGAGCTTGTTGAAGGCGTATCAGGCGGATTGGGCATGGTTCGTTGTCTGGACTGGGGAGTACATCAGCGGCGGGGTGTGGAATAGCTTGGACTTGTTGAAGAGGGTGTACAACGATGCGTATGTGCTCACACTGGACGAGATTCAGGGCTGGCGGAAGACGTAAGAAAGAGTATTGGGGAACGTGAGGTATGAACATGTCTTCCATTTCGTCGTACTATCGTTAAGTTTCCAAATGCAATGCACCTTCTATGAGGGCAAGATGCGCTAAAGTGTATGTGCAGAAGTGAAGTAAAGTGTGCCAGCATGCCGCGCAGCGTGAAACGTGAAAGTAAACACCAAAAGATCCAACATATGCATCAATCATGATCAGCACTCAAGCTGCAATGCAGTAGCCGTAGCCGGCCCAGAGGTTGTTGCACTCGGCATTGAGTCCAGCGTTGAGTCGTCGAAGCGTGGCGAAATCGACAGGAGCGGAGGCGCAGGTATCACCGGATTTGGGAGTGTAGTAGTCGGTGCATCCGGCGGCAGCCCCATCAATGATGAGATCGGGCTTAGCAGAGCTAGCGTTGGGAGTCTCGGCAAACACGCCAGGAACAGGAGTGGGCGGAGGTGTTGGTGTTGGTGATGAGGAAACGCCAGCAGGAGCAGTCGAAGTAGGCGCAGCGGAAGTAGGCGTAGACTCAAGTTCGACCGGGGCATCGTTTGGCTCGGTGACAGAACCTTGAGCACTCGCGAGGGATCCGATAATGGTGCTGTCACAGGTACTCCAGTTGAAGGGGCTCGTCAGGCGATTGGCAATGTCAGAAGCGTAGCATGGAGTAGGTCCGATACCCAGGTTGTTGTCAGTAATTCTGCCGGCATTGTACAGACGAGCGGCCTTGTACCACTTGCTGTCGTCAGTCGTGCCAGCGTCTGCCACGCACTGGGTCAGAGTAGTCTCAAGGCCGTCGCCGTTGGTGCCATCATGGATCATCTGGCGGATGATGGTGCCTGAGCAGGGACTGATGGGAGTGCCGTTCGGGTTGCAAGTTCCCTTGCCCTGAGCGCTCTGCATCAGGCCGGGGTTCTCGTGACCCCAGCGCGTGGTGGGTGCGCGCACACAGCCCTTGGACTCTTGCACTACGATGGCAAGGATGAACTCCTGCGCCGAGTTAGAAATGTCGCTGATACAAGTTACCAGGCTCCATACTTTAGGAATACCTGACGCGTTAGACTCCGCGACGATGCTATCCTTGATGGCTTGCGTCTCGGCATCGCTGTTGTTCGCGCCCCAACCTTCGACCTGGCATGAGTTCTTGATGGTCTTGAGATTGGCCTCCCTGATTACAAGTCAGTGACATGTAGCTAAGGACGATCAGCCAGCGTACCAAGCATCGTCGAAGCTCAGCCACGTCTTGCGAGACGGCCAGCCAGTGTTCGTCGTTCCGTCTCCACCGAACATGATGTATGTGCCTCGTGCGGTCACAGCGGGCGCGCCGACGTTGCGAATTGGAGCAGCAAAAGAGAGGGCGAAGAAGGTGCTGCAAGCAGCAATGAAGGAAGTGGTAGCAAACATGACCGCGGTTGGCTCGTGTGTGAAGAGAGTAGAGAACGTTCGAGAATGGTTATGCAGTAGGAGAAGATGAATGAAAGTGGTAGCGGAGGAGCTTGCCTCACGCAGAGTATGGGCAAAGAAAACAGTGAAAGTGAGTGGTACGGGCAGAGTATCACGGACAGTGGTACCTTATATATTGATGAAGGGCAGCGTGGGGCGCCTGCTGGAAGGCGTTTGCGCCTGCGGTTGCCCATGGGCGTAACTGACAGCTCCGGATCTAACATCCCTGTCGTCTGCAGGATGTCAATCCACATCTACGCGTACGCTTGCCTGTTTTGGGCGACATGCAGTGGTGAAACATAAATGTACCGTCATGGGGACCAGCACAAAGAGGGTGGCGTGGAGCACACAGGCACGCAGTGTTGTGATTGAGCCTTGTTTCGGCGGGCGTGTTCATATACGAGACCTGGGTATGGGAGTGAATGTCCGGTTTCTGGTGTTACAGTGTTGTGGTGGTGGTACTTCCTTCCCTGCTACCGATTCGTACCGTTTGTCGGTTTGTACCCGAAGGCGGCGCGCAGGAACCCAAACCTAAAGTCATGGCGGTAGATCCAACGGCAGGGCTGTACAACCTGCCAGTGGGCGTTACGATAGGCGGTATGATACTCTATACCCATCTGCATGGAGTAGTACATCAGAACAGCCTCGTAGGTGGGGGGCATGCCGCGAGAGCTGCAGCCAACGAGCGCGTCGCAGCATCACGAGAGACGTTACCTCTGTCGCTCGCCGCTCGGTACACGGAGAGGATGCCGAAAGAAACATTGAGGCTCTAGGCAGCTGCTCGATGGGCGCCACGCCGGGCGCCAGCAGCAGATTGAGGCGAATGGCTGTAGTGAGCGCCGAATGATCTGCATCTGTGCGGCACAGTCGACACCATGATTTGAGCGCGTACCTGTCATCTCGAAAGCCGAGCATGGCGCTTGGCCGAGCAGGGATAATTTGATCCGCAAAGGAAGCGGGCGACGCTTTCTTCTTCGAAACAAGCAGGAGGCCAGGCTGCTCAAAGACGGCGTCTCCGTAAGGGCAGGCAGCTGTTGAGAACTGGATGCGCATAGTGAGACATGCGCAGCACGCGTACAAAGATCTCGACGCCACTTCGCAGTCAGCGACCGTGTTCTCGTTCGCCGACAAAGCAACTTGAAGTGCGGCACGGAAGAAGAGGGAGTTGTGCAGTGTTGTAGTACACATGCAGATGCGGGCTGCTGTGGTCGCTGCACGCGAGATCTACCAATGAGCAGCGGCGTTTCTCGCATAGTGCCGCAGGTACAGCGCTTCGGGCAGCACACGGACAAAGTGTTGTGATCATCAAAGTAGATTGTGTTTGTGACTTTTTAGGTTCGATAATGGGAATATGCGGGGTTTTGGTGCGAGATTAGAAGGTACGACAACGAAGCACACGTGTGTCTTTATCTCGTCATCATGTATTCTGCAATCACCCAGCCAGCGCATTCTCGAGCTCAGGATACTCCTTCCATAAGTTTACAAGGGGGAGGAACATCTGCTTCGTTACCTCTCGCCCCTCCGCTTCGGCTTTCGCTTGCTCGCCGGCCCATGTCCACATCTGACTCCAGGGTATCCACTCCCACTTTGCGCACTTATGCGGCTCCATTGCCTGTGTAGTCTGAGTGACGATCTCATCATCTGTGTTTCCGCATGGAATTCTGCGTCTCTTGGCCTTTCTGCTAAGGATAAGGCTGCGACTCACCTGAGCAACCTTGTTCTCACCCGTAATCTCGGCGGTTACGAAGATCGTCACATAGTGCTTTCCCTCACCGAACACATCGTTGGTAGCGACCAAAAACTTGATTTTGCCTATCTCAAGGCCAGTCTCCTCTAGTGACTCTCGTGCAGCTGTTTCAGCGAAGGACTCGCCATACTCAAGATGGCCGCCTGGGCATTGGAGGGTACCTGGAGGAGGTCAATGACACCCCTTTTCGAAAAAGGTGTTATGAACCGATGATGGGGTAGTGTCAAGTAGACCGCGTGTGGAAACAAGTGTAGTGTAGTACCTGCGCCGTGACTCCCAGCTCTTTCGCCCATGATGATGTTGCCTGCGCCGTCGTGGATCACAACGCCAACACCGACTTTGGGGCGCTCTGCTTCGGACATGGCGAGTTTCTGGGCCGAGCTAATCTTCTGGTGGGTTGAGATAGTGCTTGATAAATGTAACGGAAAGTCAGTTGGTGGTAAGATGAAGCTGTGTGAATCACAGTTGTAAGACGTGTGATGTACGCTAGTGGTGTGGGGCAGTGCACATTGGTATGTTTGAAGAGTCAACGAAGCAAACACAAGCTGCATGGTGAAGAACTTTTATTGAGGCTAGAAAGCTGATGAGGCAGTTGTGGACCATTTGTATATCTCTTGATGAGTGGATCCGCCTGCTCAGCAATGGCACCGAAAGTGAGCTTCATTCCTGCCTATCCAGACAGCAGTGTCAAATCAACGCCAGGTCATTGCACTGAGAAGAATCCAAAATGCATAGATCGTGTGTCAAAACTCCTCCATGAGTTGCAAATGAAGATATACCAATTAGTCCGCCGAGAACACAGTGAAGATCGACGTGTAGCGCTCACTTAGTGTTGTCCGCGCGAGCCTGGAAGCCAACGAGCATGTTGTAGAAGTCCAACTTCCAGTCAACGCACTCGAAGTACTCCCACCAAAGGCGAAGAGCGGGCGGTTCGTCTGCGTCAGCCTACCCAAGATTAGCATTTTGTTCGTAAATGTTTAACAAACAAAAGACTTACAGCATCGAAGGCATCAATGATGAAGTCAGGCTTGATCATCGCAGTCTTCATGTCGGCATCACGCTCCCACTCAGCAAGCTCCTCGATGTAATTTTTTACATCGCCCACGACCTGCTTGCTGTGCTTCTCCTCTTCCACGGTGTTGATGGTAGTATCATCGCCAGTAGAAACGAGGACAGTTCCTTTGTACTCTGGCTTGGGAAAGAAGTGTTTCTTGAGCTCTTGAGTTACCCATCCCTCACGCGGAGTAGTAGCCAGATCCTTCGCGATGTGCTTCTTGACCTCCTGTGGCACGCGAGCCCTCATGGTGTCGTTGTCAAGCTTGTCTGACCAGCGCGTCTGGGAGTAGTTACCAAAGTACGCATAACGACCCTTAGTGACCTGAACAAACATTGGAACATTGGTGTAAGAATTGGTACCATCGGGCAAGTTGTCAAATTCTTCCTCTGGAGCCTTGTTGAAGAAAGCAGTTAGCTTTGCACCGTGTGCTCCAGGCTCTTTTGGCAGATACGGCTCATGCTTTGGGTCAAGCAAGTAATAAGTACGGTTCTGTAGCAAAGGTGCGCCGGTCGTGTTGATGTATCGCAGTCCCGGAGACCAAGCAATCCCACCGAACGTGTTCTGCAGCATGTCGAATGTGAAAGTGGCCATCTTCTGCTTTGCAGGGATCTTGGCGCAAGCTTCGTCAGATAGTGGTACAAGCGTGGTGAGGTAGTACGGCTTCCAGTCGTCCAACGATAAGGCTGCGGTTGTGATGTGGAGAGCATCACCCTGAATGGTTGTGGACGGAGACAATGGCGGACTGGGTGCTGCTGCGGGAACTGCCGACTGTCGAACTATGGTGTCGACTGGTCCATCTGTAAGAAGAGGGTCGTGCTTGTGCTTTGTAGTGTCGAGTGACAACTGGGCAGCACTAGATATAGATTAGTAGACGTAGACGAGTGTGATGGCCGAACGAACGTACTTAACGTCATTGACAGAGCTGGACGGTTTAGCCTTTCGAAGGTGTGGCGGCAGGGAGTCATGACCAGATCCCTGACGAGCGACGCTCGCTGCTCTCGCTTGTGGGGTCATGCTGCCTATGGCTTCTGGTGTACTCTTGCCGTTCACCTTTTGATCGTCAGCGTCACCGTTTTCCGACATGCGGACATCGCGACTCAATTGCTCAAGCTCTCGCTTGAACCGCATGGCACTTTGACGAGAATTGGCAAGATCCGTGTCTGGGAGTTGTAGATTGACTTTGCCGAAGGAACGGCACAGGTCATCCTTCAATGCATCAAGGTCGCCGCGCAAATCGAAATACCCAGCCTCCAAGTTGAGGAGTCTGGCCTCGAGGTACGGAGAGGAAGGAGCGCTCACCTGTCGGGGTGTGCTATTTCGGAGTGGGTCGTTCATGGCGCTGCCGTTGGGTCTGAAGTTACGGGTGCTGGGATTGAAATCGTGGGTATTCATGGTGGGTGTCTTGGACGTCAGTATAGTTGCCGCTGATGAGAGACGAAAAGAGGTCTTCAGGTTTATTGGAGAAGAGGTGTGAGTAGACGGAGGTGTGGCCTGAGCAGCCAGATTATATACCTCTGTGACCGCTGCCTAGACCCTGTGTGTCAAGCTTCGAGGTGAGAGAAGGGGTCCTGAGGTGAGTCGAGTCCGATGTGAGACCCACCCACGCGCATCAGCTGCAGGGAAGTTACGGTGGTGGGTAGCTTATCGAACGACGGTATGGTGCTGTGCGAAGCTGACAACAGCAGGAGAGGCAGCTAGTCTCGCAGAGAACCTAGTTACATAGATGACGAGTGCTTCGGAGGACCGTGATTAGTAGCAGCGCGAACTCGTGAGACTAGCAAGATGTCTGGGGCAAGAGAAAATGCGATCAACGCATGATAATGAGAGGTTTCGGTGTACCAAAACATAAGGTCCAATTCAAGGTCGACACCAGGGAACAATTTGAAGGCAGTTCCGGTTGTTGTTGTCGTTCCGCATGTATGAAGATTGTGCTTTGACTTGTGGACTACAAGACATGCGTGCTGCTTTCCCCAAGTCATCTTGTAGTGTCTGTACCTTTTGACAACTTAGTTGTTCGACCTACCAGCGATTTTGACGGAGTTTCTTCGCCATGATTCCACAACTAGCAAGACTTGGACGTTGGCAGCCTGAGAGGGATACTGAACTCGAAGGACCTAAGATTGCGCGGGGACTCGGCTGTTCGAATGCACCAGAACGCGAACTTTGGGAGTAGCGCCGAAGCATCTCGAGGTCTCCCCCACCCACGATAGTTCTTGTTGATTCAACCCACCTCACTGTTCGAGTGTGCTACCCAGGATTCCTGCGACTCTTTCTCAGCTCACCCTTCACACATACCTAGGCCAGGCGTTACTTTCGATCGCTAGGCAAAGACGTCAAAAGCTGTTCCGAATTGACTGATAGTGAAGCCGCGGCCAGAAGGAAGTCCAGCATGTCGCAAGGCTGGCCTGTGTAGCGTTCATCCTTCGTGGCATCCTTCGTGGTATCCATTGTAGTACCGCGGTTGAGGAGTTGGGAGTCTGCCAAGACGGACGGATTGTGACCTCGACGCGCACGCGACAGTGTGCTCCCATCTGGTCGACAGCGCACGATTACGCAGCATAGGGATCCGCTGGACTTCTGCCGCGTTGTCCTGACAGTCCAAAGACGCGTCTGATGTTTGTAGATTTCGCTTGCCGGGGAGAGCGGAGCAATTCGGTTCCTGGCATTAGACGCGCGATTTCGGCAAGCGCGACTGAACCCTGAGAAACGTCATGGCTAGTGCCGTGCCCGCTCCTGCATTATTCAATTTGCGAGCCTCCTACCACCGCGGCTAATCACGAAAAGCATACATGCACCGAGTCGGTTGGTAGCGTACGACAGTGTTACGACATCTATGAGCCTCTTTCTGCCCTTACTTCTCGCCAATCATCCGTTTTCGTGACTTCACGATGCCACCGAAGCGCAATACCGAGGACGTCCAGGCACTCAAGGAGAAACTCCACAACACAAATGCCCGCGGACGTCGCACTGGTGGCACACACCCAGCGAATGGAAGCAGCCTTAAGGAGGTCGATAATGCGTCTACCAACAGCGGTCAGGCCTCGAGCGACCTCGACACCTCGAATGTTGGTCACCGCCTCACTTCTGTCCGCTGACTCTACGTCACTCTGCACTACCCCAATGCGCACCAAACGCTGACATGTCTCTCTCAATCAGATGAAATGGACGTCTCAAGAGCCTGCCATCCTCCAGGGCTACCGACGAGCCTATCGCCTCGACACCCCGTCGACCTTCAAGAACCCCCTCAGCCACGTCGTCCTCAACCAAGGCATAGGACGTATGTCGCCGACCATGGCACGCGCGAAGTCGAAACGACGAATACAGAAAGACCAGCTGGCCCTGGCTGTGCGGAAGAATTTCAATGCTCTTGGGGTCAGCGAGAGCGACGTCATCGTTGACTGGCTCTACAAGGTCAAACATCAGGGTGCGTTGGCCGTATCCGCGAGCATTGTGGAGCATTTACTGATGTCCTTGCATTAGACAAGGAGTTCCGCGTACGATTCACGCCGCAACGCAAGTGAGCTCGAGGTGCTCACACCACGCATACGCTACGCCCGCACACACCCACACACATTCACTTCACATTCAAAACTTTACATCGATACCCAGTCGTGGCACGATAGCCAGCGACATGTAGATATAATGAGCATGAGTATTTTGGAAGGCGTTTAGGATATATGCACGCCCTCGGTTGGGTGATGCATGCCACGGATAGAGCTCATCTTGCTCAGGCATTCAAGACTTGGATATGTCAATGACGGCCACACATACAACGCGGCGCAAATGCCTGCGGATGATACAGCCATAGAGGACTTACGTTGTAATGGTTATTGGGTATTTAAACATCTTATGTACGATCCACGGCACTCGGTAAACATCCCGAGTGCTTCTTTGCTTTGCTGTGCTTCCTCGAGCGTTGACGTGCCTGAACAACCGTAGTTTCCGTGAGAGAAGTAGATATCTAGACTATGCGCAGCCAGCAGCGACGACCCGGCTGCTGTCCTCAATTGGATCAGTCTGTTCCTGTTGTGTTGCGCTGGAAAGGCCGCGGCTCTCGAAGGTGCTGGAAGAGCCGACCACTTGCCGACCGAACTTCGCTGCACGTCATTGGTTGCAGGGACCGTGACGGTCCAAAAAGTTCATCCTCCCCATCGACATCGAAGTTGGCCTAATCGCACCTCCATATTGTAGCACCATCACGTTCATTTTCAGCGCTTGTTTATATCTCACTGCTTTCCAAGATGAGCTTCGTCGGTCCAATGCCGCTAAAGGCGGTAGCACCTGCGCGCATAGTGTCCGCTTCTCGACAATGCCAGAGGAGGAACATGTCGCATGCGAGAGCCCAGCTCAAGAGGCCATCAGTTGGAGCGAAGGTGCAAGCACAGAATGCGCCATCGATACGAGTAGGTGACAAGTAGGTTCAAGTTGGCCAAGCAGCAAACTGATACTGGCGCAGCTCTTCCATGCATCACCCGCTTCATACGCAATGGCAGATCCTTACAAGTCTCTCGGCGTTGGCAAGGACGCTTCTGCCGCCGACATCAAGAAAGCTTACTACGGACTCGCGAAGAAATACCACCCCGATACAAACAAGGATCCATCTGCGAAAGATAAATTTGCCGCCGCCCAGTCCGCATACGAAATACTCTCCGACAAAGACAAAAAGGCACAATACGATTCTTACGGTGCATCAGCATTTGATCCGAGCGGAGGATTCAACCCTGGAGCTGCTGGCGGAGGCAATCCCTTCAGTGGAGGATTTGGAGGATTTGGCGGATTTGGCGGCGCGCAAGGCGGGTTCGGTGGTCAGGGCGGTTTCCAAGACATCAACTTTGAGGACTTATTTGGTGCATTCGCTGGGGGACGTCGGCCACGAGGAGGCGGCGGCGGCAGGAGGAACCCGTTCCAGGAAGAGATCATGGTCGGCGACAACATTGAAGTGCAAACGAACATCTCTTTCTTGGACGCGGCGAAGGGTGTTAAGAAGGAGATTCACATTACGCCCATGGTCGAGTGTGGGACATGCAAGGGGAATGGCTTGAAGAGTGGAGCGAAGAAGGCGGAGTGCAAGGGCTGCGGAGGTACTGGACAGAGGGTCACAAGCATGGGTGGTTTTCACATGAGCGCGACGTGCGGACAGTGTGGCGGTTCTGGATTCGCGATACCCCGTGGCTCATCTTGCGGAACCTGCGGTGGTGACGGAGCAGTCAAGGAGCGCAAGACAATACAGATCGACATTCCAGGAGGCGTTGAAGACGGCATGCGATTGCGCGTCAACGGCGAGGGTGACGCACCGCTCACAGGACAAGCCATGGGTGCCGGTTCAGTACGAGGACAGAAAGGTGATCTCTACGTCCTTATTCGAGTAGCGGCCGACAGCAAGTTCAAGCGCAATGGCTCCGATATCCTGCATACCGCCACGATTCCACTGACGACCGCCGTTCTTGGAGGAGAGATCAAGATTCCAACTCTAGACGGCGAAGTCATGGTCAAGGTTCCCACCGGCTCAGGGACTGGCGACAAGATCACACTCTCAGGCATGGGCATGAAGGTCCTCTCCACTGGCCGTCGCGGCACGCAGAAGGGTGATCTGAAGGTCGAGTTCAAGGTGAACATGCCAAAGTACCTCTCTGTCAATCAGCGAACCATTCTCGAGATGCTGGCTGATGAGATGGACGACAAGAACGCGAAGAGGATCATGAATCTCGGAAAGTTTAAGCAAGACGCAGAAGCAGCAGCCAACAAGCCATCAACCGCGTCTACAGCAGACGAGCACAAGAACGAGGGTTTCCTGAAGAGCGCATGGCACAATCTCACCGGGCAACACAAGCATCTCGACAAGGACCAGCCAAAGACCGACCAACCGACGAGCGAAAAGAAGGACGATGAACAGAAGGGCTCCGGCTCAGCATGAGCGCGAGCATGAGCAATCTTCAGTGTATATTTGACATGTTGTACAACACTTAGACTGGCGCATATGGCGGTGTCTCGATCCGCGAAAGGATCTTTGCAAGCATTTCTGGCGTTGTGTTGTGGTCAAGATGTGTAGAAGCTGCTTTTGTAGTCTTTGGCCTCTCGACTCTGACTTGTACCATATAGTAATGTATCAAGTGAACTCTCTACACCGACTAGATTAAAATCAGCGCTTCCTTATCAACCAGAGACCTTGTGACTGTGTCCTTGCTCAGGGCGCGTAATGTTCGTGAGGTTTCGTCCACGGCTCCCGTCCTTCCAGGGAGAATTGTCACAGTGCTCCGCAATGAGCGCTTACACGAAAGCCATGCCGCGGTCTATCGCGGGTGTGATTGGCCGGGAGCGAACCGCATTGGCTGGGATCAGGCTTCATGGCTTGAACTGCTTAACGGGGATGTGACGGACTCAATGCAGCTATCGCGGACTGTTCATGGTGTTGAGCGCCTAGACTGTGTGAGTGGGCGTTCGTAGCCTGCATGATTACTGAGTCCGGCGTGCTTATGCGTGAGAGCTGCAGAGGCCCATGTGGTGACCGGCCGTGTTTGTACTACCCCTCGCCCACTCCAAAGCTCCAACATCACGACTTGAACGTGATCACACCGCCACTGTGCGATATCGATATATCTCGAGGGCATCGCCAGCAGATGCTTTAGGAGCAAAGAAGCAACGCAGGCGCATGCAGTGCCACGAGAGACACGCCAGCTGGTGAACAGCACGACTCGGCCACGCTATCCTTGTAACCTCCGTCATCCCGCTGGACTATCGATTGATGCCTTCGACGCGACCCACGCCCGCGCGACTGCCGTAACACCATCTACACAAGCAGTAGACTCTGCAAATCAGTCGCATTTTTAGCAGTACCAAGGGCGACTGCAATCGACCCTCCATCATACCACTCACTAAACCCAAGCCAATCGCAGCGACCGTTGCGTCAGGCAGCACCATGGCGACCCAAATTCCCATGATCTCGGTGCCGCTGAAGCAGACCAACGAGATCGACTGGATCCAGCCATTGAAGGGCTATATACGGCAGACCTACGGCGATGACCCAGAGCGCTACGCCGAAGAATGCGCAACGCTCAATCGATTGCGGCAGGACATGCGGGGCGCAGGGAAGGAAAGCGCGGCAGGAAGAGATCTGCTGTACAGATACTACGGGCAGTTGGAGCTGCTGGATCTTAGGTTCCCCGTCGACGAGAACCACATCAAGATCAGCTTTACATGGTAGGTCGAGAAGAGTAGTTGAATTAAGCATATGCTGACATGCACAGGTTCGATGCCTTCACACACAAGCCGACTTCGCAGTACTCTCTCGCGTACGAGAAAGCTAGCATCATCTTTAACATCTCCGCCGTCCTGTCGTGCCACGCCGCGCACCAGAATCGCCATGAGGAGGTTGGGCTCAAGACCGCGTACCACTCGTTCCAGGCCTCGGCTGGCATGTTTACATACATCAACGAGAACTTTCTGCATGCACCGAGCCAAGATCTGGGTAGAGAGACGGTTAAGTGTCTGATCAACGTAATGCTGGCGCAGGCGCAGGAGGTGTTCCTCGAGAAGCAGATTGTGGATGGGAAGAAGGTGGGCTTGCTAGCTAAGCTGGCTAGCCAGGCAGCATTTCTGTATACCCAGGCTTCCGAAGGTGCGCAGGAGAATGTCGCGAATGCAGTCTTTGAGAAGGTCTGGCTACAGGTTGTCCAGGTGAGTTTCCTCGATTGAGAAAATATGCTTTTTGTTGACGGGTTACAGATCAAGGCAAACCATATGGCCTCGTTAGCGCAGTATTTCCAAGCCCTGGCCGACGACGACGCCAACTCCCACGGCGTGGCTATCTGCAGGCTCCAAGTTGCTGAGACGAGCGCACGCGACGCCAATCGCCAGGCGAATGGCTTCCCCAACTCGACGCCCGCGAATTCGAACTTGACCGCTGAGACACACGGCATACTGGCTGAGATGACGAAGAAGCATCTCTCGAATGTGCAGGAGAAGTTGACGGAGTTCATGAAGGACAACGACTTCATCTACCACCAGGGCATTCCGAACGAGGCTTCGCTGACTGCGATACCGAAGTTGCCCGCAGCCAAGGCGATACCTGTCAGTGAACTATACCAGGGTCAGGACATCCAGAGGATTATTGGCCCCGACATTTTCCAGAAGATTGTGCCCCTGGCGGTCACAGAGTCTGCCAGTCTGTACGACGAAGAAAAGGCGAAGTTGATCCGAGCCGAGAGCGAGAGAGTAGAAGTTGCAAACGACGAGATGGCAGCAAGTCTCGACTACTTGAAACTGCCGGATAGCCTGAACGTGCTGCGCGGAGGCATGGACCAGGACATGATGGTAGACTCAGATTTCCGGAAGTGGTGCGAGGATCTCGCTGGGCATCAATCGTTTGCTTCAGCATTCGACCAGCTCAACCGCGACAAGTCGGAGATCACGGGCCAACTGGACACGAGCATGAAGCAATTGGACATGGAGGAGAGCGTATGCGAGAAGATGCGGTCGAAGTATGGTGCCGAGTGGACACAGCAGCCCAGCTCGAGACTCACAGCGACACTACGAAGCGACATCAGGAATTACCGCGGAGCAATTGAAGAAGCGAGTACAAGTGATGCGCAGCTGTACAACACGTTCCGCCAATGTGAAGCGGACTTCGACGAGATGCGCTCCGCTGGCGAGACTGACGAGGCGGACGTTCTGTATCAAAGAGCCATGATCAAGGCCGGTGCGCAGAAGGGGAAGAGTCCTGCACCGGCGCAAGGCAACCTCATCGATGATGACTTTGACGATGGACTAACCGTTGCGGAGCAGATCACGGCTGTGGAGGATTTGCTACGGAAGCTGAGCTTGATCAAGAAGGAGCGAACTCAGATCCTGACCGATCTGAA
>JUDZ01009415.1:0-21823 GCA_000812845.1 Stagonosporopsis tanaceti | reverse complement strand
GAGGGTGGCTAGGATGCTGGGCGAGTAAGGCGTTGTGTACAATTGGGCGTGGGGATCCGACGATTGTATATGCAGGGCACCCGGATCTTACCGTTGTCGAGTACCCCTAAAGCTAACCATGACGGAATCAGGCGCATGCTGTGGTAACGCAGCACATGCAAGGTTCAGCTACTGCAAGTCCCAGGATAATATCTGCAGTGTGACGGTCAGGCCGGCCACACGAGGACGGAGAGCAACACACCTGTGTCTTCCTCTTCCCCCTCCTCCCAATATTCGGACCAGTCAATATGAGGGCCTTTGTTATCTCTACAACCCTCGCCACAATAGCCCTGTGGGCTTCAGTCTGCTTTTCCACGGGCCTAAACATCACAGCGATCTCAGCAGCGAACAACGCCGCGCGACTGGAGTGCTGGCAGCTCGCAGCGCCGCCGGTACTGGGTCGTGGAGCCGTCAACTATGATATTGGCGACTTCGGAGGCGCATTCGTGGGCATCATACCACCAAATACCACTTCTGGCACGCTGAGTAACGCGGTGCAGGTGCAGTCAGTAGTATCTGCAACGGCTCTGTAAAAGACCACTATTAACACTTGACTAGGTACTCGCTGTTCCTCTCCGGGCTAGCATATATCAGGACGCCGGACTCGGGGTTACCAGGCTACCTCAATGAGGTGTATATCTCGGGAGGCAGGGGAGGAATGCTGATTGCAGCGGATTTGAAAGAAGTCGCAGCAAAGGGGCACATTACCACATTTCCAGGCCAAGACAGAACGGTCATCGCACAATTCCCTGTGAAGGGTAACAAGGCGCCTGAGCACAGAGTGTTGCACGTGGGGCCTTGCGTCTTGGCGGATCTTGGTGATTTGTGATAGGAGGAGCGGGAAGGAACAGTGTGTAAGGAGCTCCTCCTCCGGCTTACTCACGTAATCAGGTGGAATCCTTGCTTATAGAGCAGATCCAATTTACCTTGTGTCGATTTCGCTTTGATAGCTTTGGTTTGTGAGAGATTGCGGAGCTAGGCCGCCATGGAAGTAAGAGACACTCATCATAACTCACGATGTACCTGACGGAAAAAGCTGTTGACCGCTAAAGTCATTCAGAAAAGCTGACAAGGATATTAACATGCCATCATACACGATCTACTCTAGGATCGGACCATGTCCCTTTGTTTCTCACGCCCTGATCCGTCATTTCAATATCCCAGCGGAAGTAGTTGAGCTCAGGATCGGGCCAGACGGCCATGAAGCAGCAGGTGGCAGCTTCATAGATGCTGAACATCGCGCCATACATCCGTCAGGCTATGTGCCTGCCTTCCCTGTTGGCAAAGAAGTCTTAATCTTCACCAAGCAACCTGCAATTCTTAGTTACATATCTTCCTTCATCCCAAACCATCAATTGCTGGGCAAGACCGCTCTTGAAGGAACTAGAGTTTCTGAATGGATGGCATGGTAAGCCGGCACGCTACATGGGTCGGCGTTCGCGATGTTGATGCGACCTGGACGGTTTAGCGATGATCCAGCCGGCCATGATTGAGATACGTAACTAGAGATTCAGAGAACACTCTACGCAACGCCTTTAGACGCCACAAAAGAGCAAGCGACGATTGTATTGCTGTGTCTTGAGTAATAACCCAGTGGGCAAAAGTAGGGTTGCTGTATCCTTCCGTTGATGACGGTGCTTTCTGTCTTAACATCTAAATAGAAGATACCGGATTAAAGTTCCGTTAGATCTACAGACTTTCTTCTCTTGCCTGTACCTAAGAGCCGGAACTCTCTCTACCACAAGAAGACCTTACAAAACCTCCTCTACTGTGATCGCTGTGGCTGCATAGTTTTGGACTCACGCGCCTTCGTAACAGCTTGCACACTCACCAACTTGTCTCTGCTTCTCACAGTGGACAGAGATCACAAAATTATAACGGATTTACAATCAAATACACGCCTCAAGGTAAAATGTCTTTTTAGAATGCAACCTGAAGGCTCTACCGCAGGTTTGCCAGACTAGAGGTGACCGGAGGAGATGGTTATGCACTCACTCTCTTGCCGAGGAATAATGTTGTCGCCACTGCTAGGGAGCACTCATATACAAGCCAAACTAAAATAAACTCCTATAGCCCTTGTGATCGGGTTCAGATACTTCCAGCTGACCGGAGACTGCAAGCCACATCTGAAGATCAGTCGGCGATCAGATCGAGTTGCGGCAGCGCCGATTCGTCAACATACTGGCTGTAAAGGCTACGATGGCGTGGACTCTGCCCCTTCTACGCATTTGCAATGCAGTGCGGATGATTTTATTGAATTGAATCCAGTGATTGGTTGTTTGGTGAGAGTGAAAGACTTGAAAGTCGCCGAGTGGGGTGGAGGATTGCTGTTGGGTGGCGGTCCGGTCACCGATCGCGAACATTCATAACAAAGACAATGGCAACGCTGCCTTAAAAGGGTCGTTCCCCGCAAGCCACCCGTAACGGAAAGTTCTTGTTTCCTACGCGGCTACATCCTGCAAGATCCGGAACTATAGGTTGTGACCTGTGCCACACGAGGAGATTGCGCATCCTAGTGGGTACAATTTAGAGTACAGGCCGTTAGTTGGATGAGTCAGACTAGGATATGTTCTACATAGACCCTCTATTGAGTCGGTATCTCTACAATGTCCCACAAAAACTTAAGCGTTTGCTCAGTTCGCCACCTCGCTGCGCAGTTTTGGCATCTGACGGCCCTAGACTATGTTTCCACGATTCTAGGCAGACTCAATGGTGCAGTATTTCCGGCGCTGCAAAATAATCATTGTGCACATGAACGACCGAGAAGGCAGATAGACGAGTGCCCAGGTGCTGACGTCATGTTCTCCTTTGTCATCCCTTCGTGAACACCCCCCTTCGCATTGTACTTCAGCGCTTGGCAAAACATGTAGACACCGGAACCCTGCTCCCGTGGAGCTAATCGACAAGAATAGCCTTCGATTGGTCTCTGATGCTCTGCGTGGTAAGAACGTAGAATCTGGCCGCTTGGGGGCTGTTAGTACCATGGTACGTGCCGAGGATTCGGGGTCTCCATACGTCTTAGTGATCATTGCAATTGCAGAGGCGGGATGAAAGAAGTCTGTCTCAACTCAAAATGCCACTCTTCGACCGTGTCGAATCTCTGGCCACATGTCAGCGTCCTTGCTTACCCATCTCTTCGAAAGAAAAGCACGACCATCGCGCGCGCCATGTCCCCCAACGGACTTACGGAGACGACGATAAGGGCTACTGGAATCAGTCTCATGGTTGTGACCACACTTGTGTTCGGAGCCCGAGCGAGTCTGCGTGACAAGAGCGGGACACAGTTTCGTTGGCACAATATCTGGCTGCTGCTCGGATACGTGCTGTTCATGGTGGTATCCGGATTCTATGTCGCGAGGATCGACGTTATCTTCCGTGTGCTGCCGGTTCAAGAGGGACGACGTGCACCGTATCCTGGATTTCCAGAAGACGTGCTCAGAGTGATGAAGATGGTTTTCTTCTTAAACCCTGGTCTTTGGTTTATACTGTGGAGTGTCAAGTTCGCACTCCTCGCCCTATACAAGAAGTTTATGGTTAGCGTACCGCTGCATACGAGATTGTGGTGGGCGGTGTTGATATACTGTATTCTGGTTAGTATTGCCGATGAGGCGCTCACAGAAATTAGAAACACTAACGTTTTCTCTGATAGACATTGATCATATCGATTGTACTACAGATATCGGCTTGTTCTCCACCCAGTGGCTGGTTCAGGAGCGATACCTGCCAGCCTTCACCTCGGAGAATGCGACGATTCCGTATTTCCCTTTGGCAAGCATTCGCCTCGGACCTCACTTCCGATCTCATGAGTACGTGTGGTTGGATACCTATTGATTTGACTTTCTAACTTGAGTCTAGTCATGTTGCTGCCGATCAGCTTGATACGAAATCTCCAACTGCCCAGGGCAAAGAAGTTGAGCATCATTGCTCTGTTCAGCTTGGGGGGACTTTGCATGCTCGCGTCAATCCTCCGAGTAGTCCAGGTTGGGAAATCATCCAGTGCACGCAGCGGCCCGCCTCCACTGCCCTGGCTCGCCCTGTGGAGCATCATCGAATCGTCAATTGCGGTCATGGTTGGGTGCGGCCCTGGTTTCTATCGAAAAGCTACATCAGTCAGCAAAAGTCAACAAACACCATACTCTAACGACCAAAGTCTCAGTAAAGCCTCTAAAGCCAGGAAACCAGATTTTGTCGAGGATGGGTTGGTGCTGCTGCGCCCAATTCCTTCACACGACATTGGGTTCGCCGATAAGTCGGACAGTCACGAGAAGCTTGTGGGTATAAAGGTAACTCAAAGCTTCGATGTGACGGAAGAGACATGATACTGGGGATGAGATGATTTAGCGGACAGGCTCGAAATCAGCGTATATATACCACACTATCAAACAATGACCAATCTGCAAGAAATGACAGATGGCTGTGCAAAAAAGGACCATTGGCATTGCCAACTTCTTCTGTCATCTTAAAGTGTATCTTGCATCCCGTAGATTGAGGCCTGGTTGGGCCTAGATTGCAAGTACATTTGATGGAAATGTGGTGCAAGCGTGTTTTGCACGGAATCAGCTCTTCCGGACATGTGGTTCATGTTGCACAAGGTGCAAAGCAAGCTTCAACATTCACTTATCGGTGTTCAAGCAATCGCGCAGGCATCAGGCTGCCTTTTTTCAGCATGCTGGCAGATCAAGGTAAGCGGCACCACATCTTTGCTGAGCATATTAATAGCCTTGCATGGACGAAGCGCCACCTGCCTGATGCCCGTCACACCTGTGATTGGAGAGGGACAGGATGTTGAGTCGACAGGATTGGGGTCCACGTTGTTGGCCGTGCACACACCTGTTTTGAAAGTGGGGAATAGTTGAGAGTATGCAAGACTGCAAGGCTGAGCGCTGCGGAAAGCATGTGCATATGGCGTATGAGTACCCAAATATAGTGTGCTCAGCACTCCTCACTACATACTCGCCTTCCCCCGACTCTCAAATGGCAATAGCAGCACCAACACACCTGCAGCCACAAACAGCGCGCCAGAGACATATACCGGCACACTCGTCTCCAGATTCGCAAACATAGCCACGATTGGTGCCATGATGCCAAATACACGGTTCGCGCTCGCCGTAATGGCATTCCCCGTGCCTCTATCCCTCGTAGCGAAGATCTCCGGCGTATACGCGTACAGCACCGCATACATGATGTTGCTCATGAAGTTGTAGGCGCAGTTCCAGCCGAGTAGGGCATTGGAGTCCAGTGCTGTAGTCGAGCAGAAGAGGAACACGCCTGTAAGTGCTGTGGATGCGGCGAGTGTGCCTTTGCGTCCGACACGGGGCGTTTCGACAAGGATACCCCCGAGGAGACAGCCAGGGACTCCGAGTACTGCGATGATGAGCGAGTTACGATAGGTAATGTAGGTGCTGCCGTCTCCGAAATCGACACCACGAGTTGCTTGGATGAATGGGAGGAAGGCGTTGTAGAGGGGAAAACCAAGGCCCACGAAGGCCCAGATTATGGTGATGAGAGAAGTGGAGTAGGCGAGCTTTTTGGTTGCGAAGAGAGCTTTGACGTGGGAGGCGTCTAGCTTCTGTAGATTTCGCTTCACAGCTGCTGAGGCTGTGGTGCTTTGGATCACTGGCTCTGAGGTGGACGACGTGAGAACATTGCAGGCTTGGAGATCTTCCAGGGTGAGGGTGGTGGTTTTGCCGTTTCGACGCGCGACTTCGTGGACAACAGCGACTGCGCCGGCATCGTCGCCTTTTCCCATGAGATACTTAGGCGATTCGTAGATGGTGAAGCAGACGAAGCGGAGGAAGAACATGATCAGTGCTGTGCCGCCCTGTATTGATGTCAGTAACGCTATGTGGCAGCGGCACCCTTTGGCATGGTTCGAGTATTTTGAAACTCTCACGTGCCGAGTGACCTTCACTGACAGCCCCGGAGAATGCTCAAAGCGCCGCTGTCAGCTACCGAATCACACTTACCATGACAATCAAAAAGTACCGCCACCCCATATTCTCACTCTTCGTACAACTATCATCCGTCTCCTGACACGTCAGATTTCCCAACAGCGGCCACGCAACCAAGGTGGCAAAAACCTGCGCCAGCGCCCAGTCGATCGACAAGATAGTAAGTAGGTACTGATGACTCCCCTGTAAGAACTCGAGAAAAATTGCGCTATCAACCGGCAGATTACCACCTACGCCTACGCTCCACAGCGCCGCAAACACGCCTATAGCAGCGAAGTTTGGCGAACCGGCCGCAATCATGCCAAAGACAGCGGTGATACCGATGGTCAAGTTGAATGCCCAACGGCGCCCGAATATGTCGCACCCAAAGCCCCAGAAGACGGCGCCAAAGAGAAGGCCGATATTTTGCGAGAGCGTGAGGAAGGGGGGCCGGTTGGGATGGAACTCATTCCTGACTGGCGTGAAGATGAGGGACGTGACTATGGGCCAAAGATTATCCATCGCCCAGCCAAAGCCAATCACAATGAAAAGCTGCCACTGTTTGGGGTTGTCAGCGGGGACTGCTAAAGCTTCTAGCTGGCGTTCTTACCTGGTACTTGCCCATGCCGATTTCTTGAATGGCCGTGTTCAGCACGCGAGCTTTGGCTGCGTAGACAGGATCGAGACCGCCGTCTTCGAGGACGCCTTTGGGTGCATGATCTAAGGAGGGAATCTCGTGCGCGGCATGCTTGGAGTGATCTTCGATCACGGTCTTGGTTGGTAAGTCGGCCATGGTAAGGGTGAATGCGTTCAATGACGGTCGGTGCCGCTTTCAGCACACGCACACGAGGTAGTAGAGTTGAGAAACGGGTCCAAGGTTAAAGTTGCAAAGTTGAACGCTTACGTTGTGTTACACAGCGAAGCCTTGCGCCTTTCTTTTGGCGAGGGCGAACTACGACAAGTGCACCTGCAGTGAGTGTCCAGCTGTCACGTCAAGGAACGCAGTAGAGTGAGTGCGCAGCAGCACAAACGCCTGCATATATACATGCGCAGCAGTCAACACGAAAGATTGGTACGGTTGAATGAGGGTCTACATGACGTGCTCGTGCAGATATAACCTCAGGGTGCTGGTCTATCACATACAATTACGATCTTAATCGAGCATCAGGGCGGCTCAAAGTGCCTGCAGGTCAGCAAGAGGGACACCACAATGCTGCACGGCTTGTGCTAGCGCGAACATACTTTGAGAGATGGTGGTGGTGTATCTGTCTAGGGATAGGATCTGTTCGACTCGCTTCAAAGAAGCGGGGTACTTGCGATGACGCCAACTCAGCCCAAGGTGACGAAAGCTAGTCCTGAACACTCGTGATCTTTATCCCAGCTTTCCGACACGTAGGAGATAGAAGTCAATCTTTGGACAGAGCCCGGCATCTTCCTCCTACAGCCTGGACCAACTCTCACACTAACAGCAATTTGTCTACTGTATACTGGTGTTGCTGTGTCCAACGACCAGAAGCGAGGAGGTTGTCATATCCAATTTGGCATCTGATCAACCTTGGAAAATAACTACTCCCAATCCTAGAAACGGTGGAGTAGGAAACTCGTTCAATTCATTACTACACACGTCAGGAACCTTTTCTCTCCCTTCTCTACATCAGTTCCACGCGATCTCGGCGTCCATCTCACCCTCTGCAGATCTCACCATCGTTTCGATCTCACGTCGTTCCAAAACTTCTGTATCTTCTTCTGCAGAGCCCATGTAAGAATTGCAACAGTGATAAGCACCGACACTGCCCAGTAAACATAAAGTGATATTCTCTGGCCGCGAAGGAGCCGCCCATGGAAAGACTTGAGGCGACAAAAGTGCAGGGAACGCTAATTGTGGCAATTTTGGTGAGTTGCCTGGCACTTCGGGCTTGTCTCTCAGCATTGTTCGTTTTTCGACTGGCCTCGGACCTTTCTTCCATAGCAGCTCGTTGTGCGTATTCCTCCATGTGATGCGTGAGAGATATGTCCATGTTTCCAAGCTTGACGCTTGAGTCCTCCCAGAAATGTCGTTCTCTCTGCAACTTCAGCTTTGTGATCTCACTGTGTTCCTTTCCCAAGTGTAGGTCTGTTTCCTCGAGGGCGAAGGCTTGAATGATGCTTTCAATCTTCTGTGTCGAGACTTCAGTCTTCTTCTGATGTCGATGATCTTTTGATATCTCTTTGCGTTTCGATCCTCTTTCTCGTTCGCTGATTCGCTGAGGCTGAGACCTTGGTAGTAAACAAGGTCTTCGACATCTTCGATAATAGCATTATTCACCTCCCGCGCTTCTCTCTCCAGCTTGCTTCCCACGCTGCACGCACAAAGTTCCGTACCAAAGCGGTAGCTGAAAAGTGACTAGATGCACGATCAGTATGAGCAGTACCATGTGCACTAATAAGACTGTTGAATAAAGACCGATCTTCGGCCTGAACCAGCAGTTCCTCAGTTGCGCTTGGCAGCACCTCCATGTTTTACCGATAGAAGTCGTCTATCGGGACAAGGTTTCTGGCATCCTGTAGATTTTTCTCACTGCGGAGCCTGGTCGTGTAAGGATCCACGAGGAGAACGACTGTCATCGTCAGATGCCTAGTGCTTAAATCATGCTTACTGACTTACTTGTTCAAGGATCGGAGTCACACATAGTAGCTCAACAGGACGCTAGCGCCTCGTGTCCTCGATCCCCTCCGTTTCGACGCCAGGGATTGCCAGGACAATACGGTCGTAGCAAGAGGAAGGGCTTGTACGCGGTAAGGGGCAGGGCAAGGGGTCTAAGATGGCGATGTGGGGATGACTATACCATTCAGCAGGTCGTGGGTTGGGAATGTGCCAGGACTGTGAGGTCTGTTCGTGGAGATTCAAGCTCAGGGGGAAAAAGCAGGATTTAAAAGAGTATTATCGTTTCATTCGTACCGAGCGTACCCGTGGTGATATGCTTACAGCACAAAGCTGCAGTGCAAGGACGCCCTGGAAAGGGAAGCACCAGCAGCTCCGTAGCTCCACCGATTGGCGCGCCTACTTCCACAGCTTGCCCAGACTGACAGCCTTGTCGTCGTGCTTGTTCAGCACCTTGGCTGTCGCGAGGTCGAAGTCCTCCTGTGTGACGTGTACTCTCCTCTCCCTTAGCGCGTACATACCAGCCTCTGTGCAGACGCCCTTCAGCTCGGCGCCAGAGCATCCGTTCATCTTCTCGGCGATCTTGGTCAAGTTGATGCCACGGGTCAAGTTCATGCTTCTCGAGTGGATGCGCAGGATATCGGCACGCGCCTCGACGGTTGGTGGGGGGAACTCGATTTTGCGGTCGATGCGTCCGGGTCGCAAAAGGGCGGGGTCCAGAATGTCGAGACGGTTAGTTGCCATGATGATCTTGATGTTCTTTGTTGGCTCGAAGCCGTCCAGCTGGTTGAGCAGCTCCAACATGGTACGCTGCACCTCGGAGTCGCCGCCAGAGCTGCCCTCCACACGACTTGAACCAATGCTGTCGATCTCGTCCATGAAGATGATACTGGGCGCGTGTTCTCGAGCCATGATGAAGAGCTCGCGAACCATTCGACTACCCTCACCAATGTACTTCTGTACCAGCTCACTTCCTGACACACGAATGAACTTGCAGTCAGCGTGATGCGCTACCGCACGCGCAAGCAGCGTCTTTCCTGTTCCCGGCGGGCCGTACAGCAGAACACCCTTCGGTTGCGCGATACCGAGCGATTCGAATAGTTCTGGATGTTGCAGACCCAGCTCGATGACCTCCTTGATCTCCTTGATCTGCTGGTCGAGACCACCAATCATATCATACGTGCTATCTGGCACCTTCTCGACCATCATGAGTGAGACGAGCGGATCGACAGAAGACGGCAGAAGCTTTTCGAGCTTGTACGAGTCGCTGAGGAGGGTTACGCGCTTGCCGGCTGTGAGTTTGCCAATGTCCACGTTGTCGGCAATATCAACGACTGCGAGCGCTGGGTCAGCCATTTGCTATGACTTGCAGACTTGCATGACATACCGTATTTTCCTTCCGGATGTACCTTGACAAGCACCTTCTTTGTGCCCATGACCTTGACGACCTCACCAACGTACGACCCCGGCTGCTGGAGCAGGCCAAGCTCTTCCCGCAGTAACCGCACGCGTGAGTTGTAGTCATTCCGCTGAGCTTCCAGGCGGCGAAGCTTTGCTTGTCCCTGGATGATCTCCAGCTTCATCGACTCGATTTTGTTGTGGAAGAAGGTATCGAGCGCCATGGTCGTGGCGGGCGCCGGCGGCGGTGTTTGCGGGCAACGGCCGGGAGAGGGAGACTTGTTGGGCTAGCTAGAGGTGGTGAGGCTAGAGGTACGGCTTTCGTGAGGGCGGAGAAGCTGCAGACGGGGCGTTGATGACAGCAGGCGTGGTGAAGGTCGGGCGTGCCACTGTTTGGTGATGGCGATGAAGCTCCCACGACGCAACTCGGACCTGCCTTACTAATCTGCGCTAGCCTGTTTGAGAGGTCGCGTTCTGGTGCGCCGGAGCAAGTGAACGCCGCAGATCATCAGAACAGCCACTCACCAAGATTCAAGACGCCACAACCTCAAACTGCTGCCGACTCATGCACTCTGACGTTTGTGCCCACCCCATCTCTCCTGCTCTGTGCGGCGAAACAAGAGGTTGGGCTTCGTAGGACCGTCCTCGCCGGCCACTGGTGTTCCGTAGAAGAGCGCGCTTAGTGGGGCCTCTCGTCATCTCGCAGCCTGGAGTTTGTCAATGCCCAAAGCGTGGGTCGCGGTACACCGCATTCCTGAGCCATATGTAATGCAGTGACACACGGTGATGAGCATGCTGTAGAATGCGGAGAGAGAGCGCGTGAGCTGCAAGTATGTACGAATCCAGCAGGCAGCCGGCCTGGCATTTGTTCACCCATGTTGTTCGTCGTGAAGCGCGGCAAGCTTATCGCCGCGTGTGAGACAAAGTGTTAGCGCGAGTGCCGGACGCCGCAGCTGCACTGGTTGATGGATGGTTGATCGGCGCCCTGGCAGGTCATCTGCTGTGCTGTTGCTTGCACGCATGCACACACACATCCTTCGAGGGGCACGGCATTGGGCGACTTCTCTCTCCATGTCTGCTTTGTCTTGCTGTGCGCACCTGCCTTGCGGCTGAAACGGAGTGCCGCCGAACAAACAAACATCCTTGACAAGGGCGTCACCACGTTAGCATCAGCATCAAGCGGTCTGTTAGCCTGCGCCCAACGTTTGGGTCTTTCTCTGCACCACTCCGTCCTGCGACCACCAACATGGCGGACGGCGACCGGACACCCGCCGCTGGCAAGAGCAGCGAGCAGCCGCCTGGTTCGCGACAAGGCAGCTCCTACGGCACCAGTACGCCGACGACACCGGCAGAGTCGGCGCGCAGACGCATCTCCAGCACTGCGCCAGCCACGAGTTATGGTCCGTCTGTTCCGAGTATGCTGCTGCGCATCCTGCTGCCGGCGCAAACCCCACCAGTGCTGACATCCAAACAGGCTCCATCACGTCCTCTATCGACCGCCGCCAACAGAGCATGGCGCCGTCTGAGCAGCCCGGCTCGAAGCCCAAGAAGCCCTCCTTGAACCGCCGCACGACGTCATCCAAGTTCCCCCACAAGGGCCAGGAGTTCAGTGTCGACGATGATGCGGAGGAGGTCCTGGCCATGACAGAGCAGCAGCTCAAGGACGCCAAAGAGCAGAAACGCCAAGGCCAGACGTTGCGCCGCAAGCCCTCAAACATACGTCGCCCGACCAATGCAGCCCAACGGACACCCCTCACCACCATCGACTCCACCGAGGACGATGCCGTCGAGGAAGAAGCCGCTGGCGCGCCCGCAGAACCTGAAGCACAGCCCGCCAGCTCAGAGGAGGAGACACTGCGCGCGGACGAGGACAGCAATTCAGGTGAACCTGACGAGGATGACGGCGACCTGAGCGACGCCGAAAGCTTCACTCTCAAGGACCGCCAGGACGCCATCAACGTCACCCACCCTTTCGGTATCAGGATCTGGAAGCCTGCTTTGTACAAGAAGGGACGCTCAGTCCAGCGAAATGCCGAAGCAGACATCCACTCCAACCCCGGTCTCTTTGTGAGCAGGTGGCTGCTTCTCTTCAACGGCGCCTGGACGCTGATCTTTGGCTGGTGGCTAGCTCTCCTCGCTGGTCTTGGCTCTCTGCTTTGCGCCCTGCTGGCCTTCGACGAAAGCTGCAAGGAATACTCGCGCCTGCTCTATCACCTCGCCGTGTATGTTTTCTACCCTTTTGGCCGTTACGTCAAACTTCTACAGGACGACCAGTATGCCGAAGAGGACGAAGGCGAGGGTCGTAGCATTAGCGAGTATGAGCAGTGGCAGAGTGGCGACATCGAGGAAGGTCGACTATTCTTCGGTCCTAATGCTGGTCTCTCATCTCTCGTGGGCCGGCGACGCAACAGTATCGACTCGACTGGCGGCGAGACAACGAGTTTGCTTGGCCGCGACGGTCGAGCCAACATCGCACACTCAGATACGGCAAGGACGAAGAATCGCTTCTTTGGCCGTGGAAAGTGGACCCTTGGCCGTGTCGTCTTCTACATCTACTTCTACGGCATCATGACCCCAGCCCTGTTCCTGGTATCTGGGCTGTGTTGGTTCCTGGTCTTCACCATCCCAATGGGGAAAGTCACGCTGCTTCTGTTTGACCACCTGCGTCGCCACCCGTTGGCTCTCTCATTTCACTCAGATAGTGGCAATGTTCGCCGCGTGGGCGAATCGTCGTCCATTCTTCTGTGTACCTACCGTGCTGTCGGTATCAAGTATTGGAAGTACACCATCGACGGCACGAACATCTTCTTGATCAACTTGCTTGGATTGGTGGCCTTCACCATCTTCGATTATTTCGTACTGGCAGAAGCGCTCGGGTACAAGATCTGGATCACAGATACTTTACTCGTTTTTGCGCTTGCTTTGCTGTCTATCATCCCCCTGGCATACTTCATCGGTCAGGCCGTTGCGTCCATCTCTGCACAGTCGTCTATGGGCGTTGGTGCGACCATCAACGCCTTCTTCTCGACAGTCGTTGAAGTCTTCCTGTATTGTGTAGCCCTCAATCAGGGTAAGGCTCAGCTCGTGGAAGGAAGTATCATCGGCAGTATCTTTGCAGGTATCCTTTTCCTGCCCGGCCTGTCCATGTGCTTCGGTGCTCTCAAGCGGAAGACGCAGCGCTTCAATGTGAAGTCTGCAGGTGTCACCTCCACCATGCTGCTGTTTGCAGTCATTGGTGCTTTTGGCCCTACATTGTTCTATCAGATCTACGGTAGTCACGAGTTGAATTGTCGCCAATGCGTTCACGTTCACCCCCACATGGGCCACATTGACACAGGCACAGAAAGGGATTGCCGAAGGTGTTACTACTCACAGACGCCAGCTCTCCACGATCGCTTCTACAACGAAGCAGTCAAGCCGTACACATGGATCTCAGCTACACTGTTGTTCTTGTCCTATATCGTCGGCTTGCTTTTCACGCTGCGGACACATGCAGCGACTATCTGGAGCAACGAGCCTGAGGAGAAAGAGAGGAAGCCGATTGATACTGTGGTAAACAGCCTGAGCAACAGCGGTCATCTGGAGTTCCCTCACTCTTCCATGTCGCGAACAGCTACTGGCCAATCGATCTCTCGTGCACACATTCGCGATACTCAGCTGTACAAGCGCATCGTTGGACAAACCCAACATGAGTTCGGCGTCGGACCGGAAGGCCAGACAAACGTTGGAAGTCCGCCGAACACCAAGATCGATGGCAGCACTCCACACCTGGTTCCGCCTAAAGATCGCCACGAGAATGAGTACGAGCACGAGCACGAGCATGAACATTTCCACGTCGATGGCTTGTCGGACGAAGCAAGCGACGCACTTATGCGCCATATTACTGAGATTGCGGCTACAACTACCGCTCTTGCTACACGCGATGTCACAAGGGCGCCGCACAAAGCTGCGAAGATGGCTATCACACCAAGCAAAGGCGACCGGCCGCACCACAACCGCACCACTACTGCAGCCACCGAGGGTGCACCAGAGGAAACCGAGGCTGGCGGCGCAGCCGCAGGAGGACACGACGCCCCCAACTGGAGTCGAGGAAAGAGTGCGGCAATCCTGCTGAGCGCCACCCTCGCGTACGCCATCATCGCTGAGATTCTCGTCGACACAGTCGACTCTGTCCTTGAAGGCTCAGACATCGACGAGAAGTTCCTGGGTATCACACTTTTCGCCCTGGTTCCCAACACCACCGAGTTCCTAAACGCCATCTCCTTCGCTATGAACGGCAACATCGCCTTGTCCATGGAGATCGGTTCCGCATACGCCCTGCAAGTCTGTCTTCTACAAATCCCCGCCGTCGTATTCTACAGTGCCATCCACGCTACCAACATTCCCGCCAGCGAAATCGCAAAGCAGACGTTCAGTAAGCCTTCCCCCTCCACTCTCGCCACTCCACATCAACTAACTCATCTAGCACTCATCTTCCCGCAATGGGACATGGCAACTGTTATCCTCTGCGTCTTTCTCCTCTCCTACATGTACGGCGAAGGCAAGAGCAACTACTTCAAAGGCTCGATTCTGATCCTGTCCTACTTTGTCGTCATCGTCGGCTTCTACTTCTCCGGATTCAACGACCTTGACCGCATGGGCATCGATCCTGATGATCGCCTGGCGCTGGGCGGGCTGGTGAGGCAGGAGGTGCAGAGTATGACGTTCAAGACGGCCGGGCGCGGGCGGAGTGGGAGGGCATACTGAGATGTACACCTGTAGGGAGGTAATGGGGGAGAGGTAAAACGTGGGCATGTACCCAAAAACGAAATGGACACCAGTATACAGCATGAAAAGAAGCTCTTTTTGAGATACGCATAGCGTGGGCGCATTGGCATGTTTGACGAATTCAAGTTCATCACAATGAAATTAAGTAGATATCACAACTATACTGTAATTCTCGGTTTCTGCAATACCTTGCTGCTCTGTCCTATTGCGTGCTTGTTGCCCTTTCCCCACGTCCTCGTGTCGTTGTCCGCCGGAGGCGCTGGTAAGTACTCTCTGCACTGCTGTGCACTGTTCTGTACTGTACGGCACTGCACTGCATGACGTGCGCGTACCATGGAGCAGCACCGGACTGTTACCCGTGCATACATCGTCAGTGCTCTGGAGTGGAGTGGAGTGGAGTGCCCAACGCTTTTACCGGCAAGATGGGCTTGTCATGGGCAACGTCTCTGCCCCCCTGGCGTCGCCAAGAGGTTTATGTTCGATTTGGAATGAGAGAGTCAAGCGGCTGAGAGTTCGGAGCTGGGGAGCTGAGGAGCTTTGGGGATGGCTTTGTTGGGGGATGGGTATGCGTGGAGGATTGAGAGAGTCTGGAGATTTTTTTTCTGGTGAAGAAGAGGCTGGGTGAAGGGATTGGGTGGTTGTGATCTTTGCTTGGGATTTTGCGTGCCAGTACAAAAAAATATGTAGAAAAGTAAAATATCCAACATCAAGAAAACGTCTGGTAACAAATTTACTAAAGTCGCTTTCCAGCTCCTTGTTTGTTCGGTTTAGTCGAGGTCGTTTCGTTGCTAGTGATGATGATGCTTCGTTCCCAGTCTATTCATGCGGAGACTTTGACTTCCTAGTACGCTCTGTTCCGCACGACCTTCGTCAATGCCCTCTTCTCATTGTCCTCATCGTGCTCGAAAACTAATTCAAGCTTCTCCCTCATCTCGCCTGTGCCTTCGACAGGCACGGTGCTGACTCGGATGCCGACGTTCCTGCGGAAGGTTTCCATAGAGTTGAGGCCAACTGAAATGTGGCCCAGATCACCTGGGTCTTTGGATTGGAGCGCGAGCATGATCAACTCAGTTGGCGTGTTCCACGCGATTGACGTATGGCCGGTTGCGATGATGTAGCTGTTGTAGATAATCGTTACTAGGCAGTATGCTGTAATCACGGCTACAGCCAGCCTTGCTGAGATGCTAGTGGACCCGTAGCCGTAGCCGTACAATACCCAGTCGATCCTCAATGTAATGTAGGATGAAGAGTCACTTGACTTAGCCCGATGAACCGCATAGTAGGAATCCGCAGGCCAGAGATGTATCCTGGGTTGCTGGTCCGAGTCGGGAAGTTCAGCCAGTGCAGCTGCGAAACAGCTTGCAAGCTCTGCCGCTGTTGTCTTCACCGCACATGATCCGTTTAGAACTGAAACACCTTCAGGTTTGATTGCAATAGGTCTCATATTTCTTTTTGCCATAACTTTGAAATGGTCAGGCACTTCTGGTTGTACTAGATCTTGCCCGTTCACTTTTCTTAACGATGTCGTTGCTGTCCACCAGAACGAGGAAACTGTACATATCGTCAGGTATCGACGAGTTGCTGAGGGAGACACAACCAGTAGACCTTGAGGATCCTGCGGTATCGGTACCCATAGATCTGGGAGGTATGTACGATTGGTATTTTCGAGGGTGGCATTGCCGAGGACAAGTTCCTCGTACATGACTCGAGCATTAGAAAGATTTTGTCGAGATCCGTTACTCAGGAAATAGTAAGTATCTGCTTTGCTGCTGAGGAAGATGCAAGAGGAAAACACAATTGGTTGAGCAGATTGCATCGTCGAAGCTAAATAATCAGAACTTGCCCCACCAAAGTAGAGAGTCTGAGAACTCAAGGTTGTTGCAATTGTGGCGACTGCGACTTCGACCGCTAAATCTTTACTGTAATGTGGTTCCTGGTAGAGAAGATAGGCAGCTTTTGACCCATACCTAAGCATTGGGACCTCCTTTTGCACCATAGAGTAATCATCAGGCCTTTTGGATACATCAAGAGTCCTCCAATCAGCCGCGGATGTTGTGCTGTAAGACTAATTAGTTTATCGTGTAGATAGTTATGGGACGCTTGCCCTACAAATTCAGTCCAGAGTGCGGCTCCACCACAGCAGGATACAGAATAGCTTCCGAAACATCTGTATAATACACCATAGTGTTGTTGATATATGGCATCCGAGGTCGAGGAATCATCAACACTGCCGCGGAAGGTCCAACAACAGTAGTCATGGTCAGCAGCATCAACAATGAAAGAGCAAAGGTAGTGCCCTGCCATATACTCAATGTCGTGGACGTAATTCCTGATATGAAGTCTAGTGACCACAGGTATGAGAGCTGAGGGGCCTGAGCAGCTCCTGAAAGAGTGCCGAGCGGAACATACTTGCTCAAGGCCTGGCTCCGGATAAGATAGAGTAGGATGTCTACAAGGGAGGCTTGCATCATCAGCTCGTGGAATTTAGCTACAAATTGCAACGCGGTCGCGTTATCAGTATTGCCGCCGACCCAGAGCTTGGTCCAGAAGAGAACCAGTAGTGCGATGGCTCCTGCTAATGGGATTGCGTGGAGCATACTGTTGAGACCGGCCATCCGCCGGCTCTGATACGCAGCGACCTTGCGTTGCTCTATCGGCAATCTCCACCCAAAGCATCGACCGACAAGACTGAGTGGCAGGAGAAGTCGTACATGTCTGAAAAAGTCTTGTAGTCTAGTGCTCTGCTGCGGAGATGCCTCGCGAGCGTCTTTCGCCGGTTCGGTCTCCAAGAGCCTGGCGGTAGGACTGAAAGCTCTGAGAAAGTCAGTAAGTAACTTGGTATTAGAGTGCGTAGCTGGGTACACGGACGGTAGGTTTGACAGCTCATGTTGAGACTCAGCCTTGCGGTTCATGTTGCCAAGTATGCGAGTCGAATGAATGGTCAATTCTGCTGTATCGATGGGAGCATGTGTGAGGTTCGACACGACAGTGACGCTCTTCGGACTTGTTCAAGGCAACATGAGGTGTTCTTCTTTGGACTTAACTCGTCTCAGTCGATGAGAAGGCTGCCTTATAACATCACTTGCCAAGTGTCAGGTGACAAGGCTGAAGCCAAGGTGGCTGTGAGGGCCACATGATAATGGCACCAATTGAGCTACCAGAACGCGCTGTTGAGATGCGAGCTGCCGTCAGCTGCCACCTTACCTATCTAAGAAGCATCCCTCAGCCTTGCCAACCTTGAGCCCGAGCATGCGATGAGTTGCGCTGGAGGACCGACTATTCTACGATTTCACGACTGCTACGATCTCGTTTTCTTGGCGATCTTATCAATACCAACGGGCATGTCTATTGACTAAAAGCATCACGAGCTCGTGCTAACATGACGCGAAACGCGCAGTTACTTTGTATCAGGACTTTTGTGCATACTGCAGAACAGAGGCCACGACTTGATACTCACAAAACCTCATCGTTCCGCGTGAATGAGTTTGCAGTTTAGAAGCATCCGCGGATCGGCATATCGAGAAGTTTACCTGGACACAATTATCAACGATAGTGCTTAAACAGTATACCCGGTAGAACCGATGTTTGCCAGCGTTTCCAGAGATTACACGCAGTGTGCACGATCGCGTTACACGAACACCCCTCCCACTACCATAAAGCCACGCACGCATGACACTTAGCAGCATCCCTTACACCTTCCACCATCTCTCAGTGCAGCAACGAACCCACAAATGTCTCTTCTCCCAGAAGACCTACGCTACAACATCCAGTCCCACGGCTGGGACTACAACATCGGCGTCAGTACGTTGCGTTGCGAACATAACACACCTTGCATCCCCGAAAGCGCAGCTGACCAGCAAAAGACAACGACACCCTCGTCCCCGCTACATCGCCACAGTATACATGGCAGATCAGCAACTGTGCATCCAGAGACTCGCAGTTGGTCTACATTGCTGACACCGCATCGCGCACGTGTCTCTCCGGCAACACAACGAGCGGGATCGTGGGCGTGAAGCCCTGTGAAGAAGGGGACGGGACATGGGATGTCGCGGGTGATGGCGGGACGAACACATACACGATTCAGCTGGCAGGTGGTGAAAATGCAGTGGAGAAGAAACTATCGTTATTCCTGAGTAACAAGACTTTTGGGCTGGGCGACTATGAGACTGGAGGCGCACGGTCGGAGTTCGAGTGGGCGTTTAGGGTGAGTCGAGTGGCTAGTTTGGATAGCGTTGTGAAGTGGAGGAGCTGACGAAAACAGGATGGGCAAGATCAAACCAATGGAACGTGGGATGTTTGCGAGTATGTCACCGTTACGACAATAGAGTCTGGCGATATCGGGACTGGGCCCAGTAGCAGTGGATGAGACCGGGGCTGTATGCTTGCATGGATCTGTGGTATGGAATGAGATGTGTGGTGCCACGGAGGGCAATGGATGCAGACGCTATTTCGAAGGAAAGCTTCCGGTGTACTAAAAAGCACTCAATTGTATTAGGGTCTCTAATCTATTTGCCAGCCTAGAATCAACTTTATGGACCATTTTCTTGTCTTGATGTAAGGCTTTTGCCGTTTGTGCAAGGTGTTATGGTTTTGTCATGGTAGAGTTGTAAAAGCCGAGGTCTTTGTGCGATTGGTCTATGACCATATTATCGGCAAGAATCAGGGATGAAGTTCATAGATATAAGCTGTTACATCACTCGTCAAGGACGCTACATGCAGAGCTTAGATAGCTTAGGGTGCGGCGGATTACGCCCTGCGCGCGCAACATCAGGTCGTCCGGGAGGTCCCCTGATGGGGGCGAAACGATCAGGACTGGACCACCGGCTATTGTGGCCTCACAATCTGTATGCGCCGGGACAAAGTGAACCGGCAGTGAAGTCATTGGGCGATCCAGTGTTCCTGCAGAAATGAGGGCCATTGCTGCCCATTATGATCATCATCAAAGAAGTCCTTTCGATCCTCTCCCAGACGCTCTGATGTTGGCCTTGGAGAGGAAACAGATCGCTGCTGGTTTACCAATGTCTAGACATCATCTCAGCGGAGGGAGACGCGGAGGGAGTCATACAGACCTTTCTGGCCACTGGCAGCCTCGCTGTGAGCCGAGAAAGGTGAAGGTAAAGTTGCAGGTGCTGATGATGACGGCGGGTTTTTCGAATTGATATTCGCGCAGCCGATAATCAGCGGGCTCAAACTGGTCGGTGCAGCCAGTTATGCACCTGTACCTCATTCGTCCTCTTGTCGGATCGAGCATGAAATGATTGGGGTGACACCTTCTCCCAGTGTGTGATCCCAGCGCCTTTGTAACTGCACGTTCTTTCACAGGAAACAGGTTATCCGTTCTTCTTGTAGGTGGCATGGCAATTGCATTTCGGGTACGACCTTGGTTCTTTCGCTGTCGTAGAGCCGGTACACTTGGTGAGTTTCGAGCTAGGCTCGCAGCTTGCTGCGTGAGTCGTGCTCTGTTCATCTGTGATAATGCTTCGAGGGCGTTTTCGACTCTGGGGCTGATTGTGTAAACGGAGTGAACCAAGAGAACAGCTGGTATTAACGTGTATATGCGGCGTAGAACGACGAGCAGTGCGGTCGAGAGAGGCAGCACCTGCGGTAGCCGTTATGGGCGGTTTCAGAGTGACTGCTGAGGTCGATTGTGCTTCTTCCGCGTCTAGCGATCTGTCAGTTTGACTGTTGCAACTTGAGGCGCGCGACTTACTCCTCCGTTCCCTATCAAGCTCAGCGATCAATTTCAAGAACATGGTGGGACCAAGCTGTTTGTGGGTCACGAAGCCATCGGAGATATTTAGATGATAAACATTATCAAGGAATATGCGGTCGAGTTGTTCATACCAGCAAGAAATTCGCGACTATACCGTGTATTGACTGAAGATAATCTGATCTGATCAACAACACGTAAGAAGAGCGATAATCAAGGAAGAACGTCCCATCAGACGTGATCGCAAGCAGCTGCTCCGAAAGATCCCGCCCAAAGAATTGGGTCAAAGTCCTGAAATCCCTGCACATCCCACCCAGCCATTGCGCCCTCGTTCTGCTGCAGCGAAGGGTTGCAAAGTAGCATCCGCTAACATCCAAACATCCGGGTGGGTGACACATGTCATTCGAAGAGAAGCCAAGACAACCAATGAAGTACACAAACCGGCGAGCAAAACCACGCTGCACAGCGACCCGAAGAGACTGTTTATTCTGCGAGCACGTTAGTAACTGTGAGACCAACCACCCACTTCTCCACACACACCAATCGATGTCCCGTCCCCGATTTCGCCCAACCGCTGCTTCAGCACCATAGCCTGCACCACGAGCCCGAGGCATCTCTCTCCGCCCATGCCTTGAGTAGCTCAGGGACTCAGACTCGGACTCAGACGCGCCATGCGTGCGCAGAGTGACAGTCAGCTCGAGCAGAAACCCGACGTGCGTGTACACAGTTCATCTTTGCACTGACGAGGAAATCCCAATCTCCACTTGGGCGGCGGATCATGCAGATGTAGCTATCTATGTCTTGTTAGGAACATTCATTCGAACTGGCCACAGCGGGAGACAGACAGCTGTGTCGGACCGGACGGGATGGGATGGGATGGGATGGGATCGTGGCTGTTCTCCGAGAGAGAGAGGGTGCAAGGAAGTGGTGGGTATGGTATGGTATGGCTTGACGAGCCAAGGTATCCCGGACTGGGGTGTACGGGTCGGCATGTTGGGCGTGTTTCCCGCAACGGCGGAGAGTGAGTGACAGGGATAGGGGCAGGGGAAGCATGTGCATGTGCATGTGCATGTGCATGTGCAAGTGCAAAAAGCCGTTTGTTTCTCTTCTCATCATTACATACAAATGCGTAAGATTAAGATTTGTAATTGTGATTTGTGTGCGGCGCTACGCTATCCTCTCTTTTAGATGTCTTGTCTGTCAGAAAGAAAGGAAGAAAGGGGGAGGGAAAAAAAGAGAAGAGGAAAAAGAGAAAGAAAAGAAAACGCCGCTAAACACCAGGACAAGGACTTCTTGTGAACGCAATTCGTTTCAGAAAACACACACACACACACACAC
>JUDZ01009414.1:0-21767 GCA_000812845.1 Stagonosporopsis tanaceti | reverse complement strand
GGTACATGTGGCTGTTACCAGTCGCGGTATTGGGGATAGCTGTGATCAGTCGAATGTTTTTTTTGAATCTATTGTGTCGTTTCAAAAAGCACAGGTTCGAGCCACGGTGCCGAGTGGCTGCTTTTTTGGTGGGCGTGATAGAACGCGGTTTGTAACTTGCGTGGAGCCATGTGAGAGGTTCATAGACCGTGCGAGCGTTATTTTGCCCGACACAAGATCGCGTTGCAAATGCGACCTAGGGCAGTTTCAAAGTCTTATTCTAGGCCCAACAGGATGGTTTTGTTATGGATGGAGTGACTTGCCATCGTCAAGGCTGATACCAGCTGCATTACCAGTGCTTTCCGGGGATGGTAGCTCGCCCGCTTCTTAGCAGCGTCGCACGTTAAAGGAGCTTTCTTCGACGTCCCTTACCGCGCCCGCGTCTCTCCAAGCATTTAAACAGTCATCTATCGTCGATTCGAGACCTGCCGAATCGCGGATCAACCGAAGATGGTGGCTGCTGAGCCTCCGAGAAATTGTCTGCAGCCTCGCCATCAACGGAGACACTTCGTCCATCGACGGCAGTACGGGCATGTCACTTGGACCGCATTGGAAGATGTCTGATATGGGCTGACGTTATGACATGCTCACCTAATCTCGTGACCTCCGTTTCTTCTTACGACCCTTGACAATCGTGAACGATTCACAACGATCTACGCACCTCCGCAGCTTGGGCATCTTCGCACATCCTACTGCTGAGGTCAGCTCTGCCGGACTTCATGCTGGAACCTGCAGCCGCTTCACATGTTTGCCATTTTCTGACGATTGGTTCCCTTGACTGCACGTTGCTATTGTTTTACCAAGAACCGCCCGCCACGATTCCGGCAGCAGCTAGTGTACCAACTGCCTATATTATAGCAGCAAATTCCAGCAGCCAGCTCTCCCGTTGTTCATACATGGTCCTTATACTTAGAAACGTTGGCCTGACTGGGCGAGAAGGACGAGTTATAGGCTTTGCGTCTGAATCTCGCCGCAAACAAGCTAAGAATGAAGGTTCACAAGGCAAGACGCGTGAATCCAAGGCCTTGGCCTAGGCCCAGATACCTTTGTGGTCAAGTGCTTAGTGCAAGACACAGCTTTGGTATTGGTTTCAGTATTGGGGTTGGCGGTAACCTTGCTATCGATGTTCCTTATGCCCAGAATGTTTTGCCCTTCATCAGCCTTGCGTCATCAAGTGCTGCGAGCTCACGTCAGGAGATGTCTCCATTGTTTAGTGTTGTACCGCATTGTTATTTGAGCCGCACTAGCACAGATCCGTTATAATTCGACGTGGGAAGCTCTCCGCGGAGACCCCGATGTCTACAGTCACCATGTACTCCGTTCCTGTAGCGCACTTCCATTGATACCAGGCTGTAACACGGCTGTAGCGCACAAGCAATATCCAAAATCTCCCAAATATAGCCAAAAGTCGCAGTCAAGGTGAAATAGGTGAAAGGGCACGCAGAGCCGGTTCGTTTGCTCACGTCCTGAAGTAATAGAAGCTGCGCCCACCGCTAACTTCTCTTACTTGAAGCTTTTGTCTCTGCCTTCGACTTTTCTCACCCGTAAACTCCTCGCCTGGCCCTGATCATTGTGCATCATGAATCCCTTCGCGCTCTACAGATCCCGCTCCTCTCGTTCTTCTTCTACCGTTCACACGGCGACAATGACCACCACAGATGTCGCCGAGACGGCGCCAAGCGCCAAACCAGGTCTTCCGCCGTACACCGGAGAGTGCGATTTCGTGGACTACCTACGCGACATCGTCACCTCACTGGAGACCAACGACGATGATTGGGTCTTTTGCGCCCGCCTCCTCATGGCTATCGAGAGGAAGGAGAAGCAGCGTACCGAAAAAAGCAAGGCGCTGCCTCGTCACTCTGCAGAAACCGGTTATGCAGGCTACAACAAGAGGTTTGCATCCAGGCAAACGGGTTTCTGTGCGTCACTAACATTGCCTCAAGGCGCCCTGTCCGATCTGACATCTTGTTCGAGCGAGGCTACCCGTTCACACTGCCGCTGAATGTTGGTAACTTCTTGTCTTCACCAAAAGGTCGTCACGGACAGGGAGAGGCTGTGCATGCCGACGAGGAGCTTCCAACCCTACCGACAGAGATTGGAGAGCAGAACAAGCCTCGTGTGCGTGTAGACTCCGCCGCGGTCACATGCAGTTCCTGTCATCATCTCGGCGATGCTGTCCAGGAGAAGTAGGACATCCGGCGACATTGCTATAGGTTGAATACTGAGCCGCATGGCATGGCCTGCTGTGTGTTGGGTGAAGCGACACACCGCGTCAATCGACAACACAGCTGATGTTTTTGATCAGTTCGGTGGACCCCCAGTTTCGCTTGTTTCGATTGACACAAGCTCGCGTTTGCGCTCGCGATGGCAGATCGCACTCAAGGTTTCACGTCTGCATCTGATGATGGTCTTGCAGCAGTCACGATGTTCCATGAACAATCAAATTCATAACCACATGTACCGCAATGCTCTGTTATCACACGGGATATTCACTCTGCGAAGGCCGGTTGTTAGATTTTTCTAGAACGGCCACGATCCGTAATGACCGCAGAGAGCCATGACTTCATCACCTATGTCGGTACTGGAGTGCGCATGGATAACAGCGCTGTCAGCTGACTGCGGCGTCGCGGTTATAAACCTGTCATTAGATCTTCACATCCTCACACTCTCACGCTCTTACGTCCTCAAACCGATCTATGAAATCCCGCGGCTGCTCGCTCTGAGTTCTTTGGTAATCCAACCCCAGCTAATTGTGCCAGTCCCGAGTCGACGAATTCGCAACATGGCCCTGGCGGCTCCTATATCGCGTCAGAAAAGGAGGAAGGCTTCGCGGCAACAGTCTATCATCGACAACCGCAGGTATGCCACACTTTATACCACTCCACAGTCATCGCTGATTTGCACATGCAGCAGGCCTTTCTTTCATCTCGGCGGTGGGCAAAGAGACATAGACGAGTAGGTACGGAGGAGCAGCATGGAAACTCTCAGGGATGATGTGCACTTCATTCTGGCCAAGCATTTATAGGGATCCAAGAGCGGGGCATTGTATTGAGCATGCTGTCAGTACACGCTGGCAGCACACGCTGTCGTTCTTGAGTGCGACGGTCCAACTAGAAGGAGTAACGGCGTGTCACCACGGCTAGCAACAACGCATAGAGCCACTACGCTACATCTTAGAGTACTGCCCATGTCCTGCTTACTTGACTACCTTTGAGGACTGCTGTTGACAAACCAAGGACTTGCCGATGACCCACCATACCAAGCTCGCCGCCGACCCAACCGACCTGCCCCGCTACATACAATCGCGAAACAGATACAAGATTTGCTGGAAAAGGATCTATTTCGACAACGGCAGCGAGAACAGTTACGGGCATGGAATGTGGCGTTTCCCAGAGACGCTGCTGTCCTGTGGGTGGTGAGGCATTTGCACAAACACAACGTCCGGGAGCGCGAGCGAGCCAGCGCACCGCTCTCTGTGTCCGTATTCAAGAGCAAGATTAAGAGCATAGATAGCAGTACTTCTTCTGCCGTCCCGTCTGGCAAGGACGCGAACGTTCGAGCCTTCACCGATATCGTTCATGAGGGCAGGGAGTGCAATATCAAGGATGAAGCAAGCCACGTCTCGAAAAGGTCCCGGTTAGATGCGGCATCTCCATTGATTGCTGCTTGCTCAAGATGAATTTCAAGGCTGTGGATGCTGCGTTGGCGATGCAAAAAAATGGAGACGGCCCATGGCCAACGCGTTGGGTTTCAGGGTGAAAACACCCAACTGATCGTGAAGCGGAGCAGTCTCGTGCTTACAGGTCCAGTCATGCCTTAATCATGATTATAGCGGACTTAAGAGTTCGACTTGCAGTTGGTGGTGGTGTCTTCTCACCTAAGCGCGCGTCGCCGGACGTCGTTCCGGTACGCCACTGCGTGGTTGGATTAAGCTCTCCGTAACATGAAGACCCTAACCGTCAATAGCGCATGTCAGATGCACAGGTTCCACGGTTATGCGGTGTTATTATCTGCAGGGGACAACTGACTGACAGATGTCACGTCTCAGCCACACCAAATCAGGGAACAACATGACAGACAGAAGCTTGATTTGACAACCCTGCTTCCCAACTTGGTGTTCATTGTGAGTCAAATTGATGTCATTAGATTTTCTATGCCGAGTAATTTGCTGGTCATATCCACTCTTGGGCAAACCGCTAATTCCTACTGTGCATTGATGGATGCTGAGGTGCAGTGGTGCAGACGCGAGGTCAGACTAAGGCGGTCTACTTGGTGTGTCACTCACGCCATAAGAGATGCTCTGGTGGCACTGCTCGGGGCCTGTATGGTGTTGTTGATGGTTTGACGAGGAGACTTGAGCAGAGTGGTATCGTGAGCGTGGGCGTGGCGGATGATGATCATCTTGTACATCATAACATACCATCTTGTAGCAAATCGCTACTTTTACTACTACTGACACCGTGATTCAAGCTATCACCAGCATGATATACAACACGCCTTGCGGCCCGCTTCTTATTCCATGATGGTACGTGTGGAACTCTGCCTACGGGAATGTATGGCCCCGTACCCGCGTCAGATCTTTTCTGACGCTCCCTTTCGGCACCGACGCCAACGTTGCATGTCTCGTTGCCTTAGTGTCGCTGTCTAGGCTCCATGATGATCTTATCCTCGACCCCATTCTCCGTCTATTCGTCCTGCTCCCGCTCCTTAACCTCGCTCGTCGTGTCTGCTTTGTTTGATGCACTGTCTATTACAATCAATCACACCTTCGCTAGGAGTTGTGTATCTCTGAAATTATGGTCAAGCTATACAGGGGCCCCCTTCACCATGGATGAAGCGTACACCGGTCCTCCATGGTGCTCTACAACTCCTTACGGATACAAGCAGCTCCGAACAAGCTGGTGACCAGACGTTAAAGCTTGCGCAGAGCCCAACCACGTTCTTCCAAGCCCAATCCAGAACCATCTGTACGGTGGCGCGGCTTGCGGCGCATAGTCAAGGTAGACTGCCACGCCCACCACGATGATCAAAAACATGATCGCGGCTAGGATCTTTCGGCGCTTTCCTGCGACGTACGCTTCCGTCTTCAATTATTCCTGCTCTTCCTTGGTCCAGGATGCAGGTACCTCTGCTTACACCATCTCGGTTGGAAGTCAGGCCGATTGTGATGCTGCAATTACGCTTTTGTTTGCGATTGTGGAGGCGGCCGCGGTGGATGATTGCGAGGTCGCAAAATGGGGGAGTAGTTGTTTGCGTAAAGGCAAGGCAAACAAGTGAAAGGAAGCTCATAAAACCGATCTCTAGTTGACTGCATATTGTGGCATTTTTTCACTTTAGCGGTATCGAGTAGTCGTTGGGACTGTTGTAGTCCCGGAAGCACAATTGTCTACTCTCTCACTTTAAGTCGTGGAGTTGGCTCTTGTAGGCTCTTAAAGTTGGCCGCAGTCGATTGTTCTTCACTCTTGCGCCTTCCCTCATCTCTCCTCACTGCTCTTCCCAGCTGATTTTTTTTCCTTCGGGCACCCATTGCTCTACCCTCCAAGCCACCAATCCTCCACGCAACCACACACATTTCTACCCGCGTCGACACAATATCAAGATCTACATGTTCAAGATGGTGGGCGTTTCCAGCAACATGTTCAGCTTTGTGCTAGGCTGTTGCGTCAGCTACCTGTTCAGCAGCATGTTCGGCAATGTTTTCAGCAGCTTGTTCAGCAGAAAGTCTCTTCTAGATCAACTACAAGATGAAGTTGATCACAGACAGTCTATCAAGGATGAAGCCTTCACAAAACTTCGAGACCTACAAGCGGAACACGAGACCTGGCAATGCAGCTCAGTAAACAACGCCATGGCTCATGATCATATCCGGGTGGCAGAATGCCGTTCATGGTCATTCAGATTGTCTGTCGCAAAAAAGGAGTTCGAGCGTGCAGAGACATTCCTTGCAGAGGTTATGTTGTGGCAAGCTGCTGAGCGCCAGACAGCAAAAGACTACCCTAAGGAAGCATCGAAAGAGGGGTCGGGCCAGGAACATGACACCCAAGAACGCTCTGATCAGACAGTACAGGTCATGAAAGCGGTTGAGACTTCGGCACAGTATCAGAGTATTGCAACCAGGCAATCTTCCAAAGTCACCAATTCATCCTCGATGGATGAATTGACCAGCTGGACAATGCCCAACAACCTGCAATCAGCGCCAGAGATCGACGAACCACTCATGACGGATGAGGAGCTTGATCGTCGTGTATCGGAGTCAGAGCAAGGCCTGACCGCAACGATGGTTGCGATAGCTACCAGCGAAGCCAATATTGCCAAGACAGATGCGGAACTCGAAGATGTTCTTACCCGTGGCTTTGACGACCACGGCGCTCTCCCCTATTTAATTATGGCGAACAACGCCAAAATCGCACTGTTCCTTCTGCAGAAGCATCTGAAAGAGATAGTCCACATTCATCGCGCTCTAATCACTCTACAAGAGTCACGGCTAGCAAAGCGGAAACAGGACCAAATTTCTCCTGAAGCAACCGAGATACTTCAAGATATGAGGATCGAGTTGCAAGCCAAACATGCCGCTTCGTTCAAGCTTCAAAAGATCGGAGATTCTAAAGCTGGTCCGGCGCAAAGCGTCCACCAGGGCAACTCAGCAGTGTCCGCCAGTGATCCGCTTAGAGATGGCGAAAACACACACCTGGACCGCAAGGTTCCAGCCAGGAACTCTACAAAAGATCTCGAGGAACGCTTCAGGCGGCTGCGGGGCCCCTAGAGGAAGTGGATGTCGTTGGGACACTTGTGGATGAGCCCAAGCATGAGACAGAGACATAATTGGGGTCTAGAATCATGGTAGAGCGATCTAGGGATACTACTGCGGGCAAATGACGATGTTAAATATGGTGGAACACATAAACATGGGTATGATCACAGCATGCCTATACATATTATTAGACAGTTGTCCAACCATGCTTGAGTGATTGCGCAAACATCTATATGGCTTCAAGCCAACCATCGCTATGTCTGTGTGTTGGCTGTTCACCGAAGAGGCTACAAAACGTGCTTTTTGACGAGATCGGCGGTTTCTTGCTCACCGTCTCCAATGTCTGAATGATTGGTCTTTCGAAGAACAGAACCACTGCTAACGACCGACAGCATTCAAAACTGCGTGAGTCATTATTTGACCTGTTGAATCGACCGCTCGAGCCCGGCCATCATCGAGAAGCAAGAAATGTTCTTTTGATCAATGGTGGAAATAGTTGATCCTAGGTATTTTCTGCTCGCGAGGCGGCTATGACATTGTGGACCACACACACAACCTTTGTAGTAGCCGGGTAATCTTCATGTCGAACCAATCAGACCAACGATTTTGGAGTAAATGTCGTAATCAAATAGAGCGATTTCATGATTTGAGATACAGATCGTACTATTGTCGGGCACTTAACGGCGTTGGCTCAAGGTCTCATTGTCTGCCTTGCATCGTCATCGTAAGGCCTCAATCTTACGACCTAAATTATGATCTGTGCTTCGCCAGTTTTGCTCAAGCAGCCATTTTTGCCCCCTCAATTGTAGGGTGGGACACCATCTGCGTATAATTAAAATCTGTCCATCGCTTCACATTCCGCTGCAATTGCCTGACTTTACCCCTGGCAACTAACGCATAGGCTGGTGGAAACTCATCGACCCGAGCGGCAATACGGTTCACGGTGTTGACAAGCACATCCTATCCCTCAAGATCTATAGCCTCGGTGATTTTGACCCACAGGGACCAGGCAACGCTACTGTAGATGGCCTTATCCATGACTTCACCTATATAGTCGATGATAACGTTTCATCTGTGCAATTCTATGGTCTTCTTTTGGCGTATCGCAATCGCCTCATTTATGTGGGCAAACAGAACATAGGCGCAGATCGCAATGATGGCTATGCAAACGGCGAGGAACTTCCGGTTCACGTTTAGAAACCTTCAAAGGTTGGTGATGATTGTCGGTTGCCTGTTCTTGACCAACCTGACTTGAGAGGCTGGTGTGGATCGAGCCCAGGTGTTGCGTGGGCTAGGTCTGTTTGGAGAATAGTCGTTGTAGATATGATCTTCGTGTAGCGACTCTGTCTCTGACGAAGCTGGAGCCTGATCAGGATGCATAGCAATGTCTTGTCAAGGTCTTATACGCCTTCAGAAACCGCCTTCAATTGCATTGGGTGAACTTGTGTACGCGACTTATCTCAAGGAACAGTTTGGGGCACGGGTATGGGACTTTTGTGTTTCTTTGCCACGACAACGATGACTGTAGCGTAGAGAAAGCGATGGTCTCACACACAATGCTGGTGCAGTGTCCCATCTGAGAAGCCGTATCACTTCTGATCTCGGCTAGCAAAATGCAGGGAGTGTCAAAGGCGAGATAAGACCCTGATCGCTCTTTCAAACATCATACTAGAGGACGAAGGGACGAACAAAGAAGAGGTCTTGGCGTGCCGTTACGCGCTTCGCAATTCAGGCTCCGGGACGCCCCACCTGGAGACAAAGCTACTACGCGATCTTCACCTTCTTGCGCAGGCGTCCAAGATCTTTACATGAGAAAAACAGTGAGGAAAATTAGCTGCGTAATATACCTGTACAGACCATTTTCTCCTCATTTGCTATCGGCCTTTTCCTTGCAGTCTGCACATGCAGGAGGTTGCATGTCCTCGACGTGATTAAAGCTGAAGATGATTACGAAGACGGTATGTAACCATGTGGCTGAAAGTCACGAAATGTATTCCCTTTCACCCCCGTTAGGGTGTTGCATGTTACGTGGGCTGGTCTGAGCCGCAAACAGAATTCGCGCCACGAGCGTGCACCCACGTGGCTTTGTCCGTTCTTCAACGGAAAAACCATGTTTGAAGCCGCAGTCTGCGCCTAAGCCATGCATTTACACTCTGATCAGGCGACGCTTTGTCCGAGTCCCATAACGCCAGTCTTGAAGAGGAAATTGAGCGCTCTATCTGTGAATCGGATCGACGCCATCACAATGCCTTTCACACTCGGACAGTTCAAAGATAAAGACTCAACAAAGATGTGAGAGTCAAAGGGCCTCGAGAGTTTCTTTCTCGGAAGACTCTATTTCCCGATATCAAGTGAAACAAGAAGCCTCGACGCATCTAGAGCTAGAGCGCTCAGCCGAAGATGGACAAAGCAGGATACGCAGGCGCTTCCACGCACCACTACCATTTAAACATCGGTATCACTGTCAGTGCTAGATGGAAACCACTCTATACAATCAGACTTCACACTAAACACCTCGATCACTTACTACTGCGCATCAACGACCCAGTCTTACGCACAACATGTTACGCTTCTTATTCTTTTCATTCGACGATCGTGATTTTATCCTCACTGTTGCCCTCTGGACTCTGGAAATCGTTTTCTGGGGTTGGATATCGTTTGTCAAATCCATCGCCCTGATCCCCCTTGTGCCCTTTCTTGTCCTTCGCCAAATCGGCATCCCAGCGCCCTTCCTCTTGAGTACTGCTAATACCATTGTCTACTTGGGGGAATCTATCAAAAACACTCTGCAATACGGTATACTTGAGCACCTTTTGCGCATGCTCGTCGATGTGCGCGTCGACTATGCTCAGCGTCTTGTTATCCATCCTTTCCTCTTGATCTTGCTGAGCTGTGTTATGCTTTATTGGCGGCCGTGGCGCAAGTGTACAGACGAAGACGAGCACAAAAGATTGAAAGCGGAAGTCACCAAGCTGGAGAGAGCTGTAACGACCAAGGACGCTGAGATTGACAAGCTGCGCCAGGAGTTACAAGATGCTCAGGATACCATTGCAAGGATCACCGAAGACAAAGCGGGTAAACTTGAGGATATTGATGTCGAATCCGGCGTGACACTTGCCGATGGTACGCCGGGTGACAAACCGCATTTGAACACCGCATCTCGCAGTGGTATTGCGAGCGCTCTCAAAGTATCTAACACATTGTTCGAAATGTCGAGCGTAATTGCAGAGCCACCATATTCAGCCGTGGACGATGCGACCGATGTTTCTGTTGACTCTTTAATCTCAGAACATGACTCAGACGCTGCTTCTACCGGAACAGACATGAGTATTGGAGGACTAAAGCGTCGCCAGGGGCAAGGGAATCGGACGGATGCAGATTCAAGCTTCGATCTCAGCCCTCAAACTTGAGCCTGTCGGATGATATTTCACAGAGGTACACACGTGTGCATGGGGCAATAGTGAATATGGAGGATAGTACACAGCATCTGATTCTGGAGCGAACTGTCTAGCTTAGACTTTTATGTTTGTATTGCAATATTGAATGAGACTCTTCTGCTGGGACGTTGCGTGCGCATCATGCATTGTGACCTACCTGTCTTGTTCTCTTCCGCGCCATGCACCATTCACCAACAATGCTACGCCCATAGACACCTCTTAACCGCATTGTTCGATCGCAGTGCATCTACAACACGAGTCGCAGCCTGCTTGAAATTGTAGATCGAGAGTTTCCAATCTTGAAAAAACAACACATTAGTCAACCGGCTGTGAGGACTACTAGGGACCACCACCACGCCCACACTCGCTCACAAGATGTCTCGCGTACACGTAGTACCTACTCTTCTTCCAGTCGGTGGAACACCTTTCGATGTACTAACCCCATTGCTATATTACATCGCTCTCGTCACCATTGTTTACAAAACCGTGATCTATTTTGGGCTGAATAGGACAGCCTACGCCACCTACTGGATGGGTAAGAACACCTTATGGGGCACATATCGCGCGGGTCTCTATGCACTACCCAGTGTTGCACGGTACAGTTTTGCTGGTGTCAAGAAAGCAGTCCCCACAACTGTCCGGTTTCTGTTCGGCAAAAGCCACAACGAACCCACCGCAGACATTGTTATTCGTCACACCGTCATAACTACTTTTGCAACGGAAGACAGTCACAGAGTCATTCCTCAGCTGAAATCAAGCGTGCGGCTGGATCCAGAGGACCTGCACATTGAACCAGTGGTGGTAAGGCAGTGAGAAGACTCAGAAGCGCAATGATCTATCAATGTGGGAACTGCTGCGAAGAGAATCGGTGTTCGTACCCAACTGTGGACGAACGACGAGAAGCGGGAGGAATCTTGAGATCTACCAATAGGAGATCAATTGTGATACACAAGGAGCTACGGGCTTGAGTAGACGAGTTCGATATTACCAGATACAATGCTGAACAGGTGTTTCTTGCGATGAGAAAGGTTATTTGAGGTTATGGAGTTCGTGTACACGCTGCGCTGGACGCAGATGGAGAACTTAGTCGGGCATACCTATAGGCTGGGCCTTTCTAGTTATTGAATTACATATTCTTCCACATTTGATGGTTCTTTTTTTGGAATTGAATGAAGCTGAACGGCGTACAGAACATGAAGATTATTTTTAGCAAGGGATGCGACTGGTGGTCCCAAGCTACAAGTCGTGTCTACTTTTCAAAAGATCCTGCGGAAATTTTAGCTTGTGGATTGTGTGGACTTCTCACACACTGCTCCCGCTTTACTCGTTGCTAAATTGCCTATGGCCTCAGTACCGGCCCAAATACCTCTCGCTCCACTACTTCTCTCCCGTGTACTTCTCACACTAACAGTTCCTGCGCTTCCGTGTAAAGAAACATTCAATAGCCCCAAACTCCTGCTCGCAACTTCGCCGCTCGGGAATGTGGGGTATCGCCGGCTGAAAATGAGTGTTATGAGAACTGGGATGTGTGAATCTGGGTATGCATATGGCATTTCTATATCCATGTTTGCATGTACGAGTCTACCCGTGTCGGTGTCTATGTCTATTCCACGTCAAAACCCATGCTTGTATCCGTATCCACAAACTCGCACTACGCATTACCATTCATACCACACACAGCGCCGTTTGAAGCCATTCCCACACGTTCACGACCGGGTCCCAGTCCCCACCCTCCTCTACACCACACCCTCGTCCTCCTCCTCGTCTCCAGCCGTATATCCATCCTCATACTCATCCTTCTTGTCCGCATCCCCATCGATGCCCGGAGCAACAACCCTGCGCATCACACACGAGCCGCAACACCGGTCCGCAGCATATCCATACTCCTGCACGTGCAACACGGCTTGGATCTCGCATTCGCAGCACGCAAATGCAGCATCGGGAAAGGCGAACGACTGCGTGATGGAGATAGGGCGAGTGCGCGAGCGCTTGTAGGGTCCGCCGGTGTTAGTGTCGTTGATTGCTGAGTCGTGCGACGAGGCGTCAGCAGCTCTGCGCTTGGAGGCCGAGGCGGGGATTGCAGAGTCCGACAGAGCGGGGCGCCTCGAGTCTGAGAATTGGAGCCCACCGGGCGAGGAGCAGGCGCGGCACTCGCATGAGTTGGGAGGGCCTGCGTCGCGACGACACGAGGAGCGCGGCGGGCTAGCGAGCTTGGGCGGACGGCGGTTATCAGAGGCGGGACGGGACGTTTTGGGCGGCTCACTATTGTCCCTGCTGGAGGATGTGTAGCACTCGGAACATCCGTCACACTCCTCGGCCTGCACAGTTTTGTCGGTCAGTCTGAATTTCGCGGTAAAGAAGAACCCATGCATCACGTACCGAGTCCGGTGGCTCGAGCCGTTTCTCCTCCAGCCAGCCCTGATACGCTGCTGCATATGCTGGATCGGGCATTGTAGCGAGGCGTGGGTGTGAGTTGATGAGTGAGAAGGTAAATGGTGTGGTGAGTTGGAAACGTGGGTGGCTTGTTCCCTTTGCGCCTGATTGTTGTAGTGAGGGTAAGGGTGTGGTAAGTTGAGTTAAAAAGACGGGTGAGTTGCGCCCTCTAACGGAAGAAATAGGGTCGCAGTACAGTAAAATTTGCGCAGTGACTGTAAACATGGTGTAGGTGAAGTGAAACTGCTACAGGCAGGTATCACCCCACGAACAAACCAGCAGTGGAACATCTCGTAGATCGCTTTCAAAGCGGCTACGCTCTACGTCTGCACGAAATTGCTGTCTGCAAACAAATTCAGCCCTTGTATGAATATATTGATAAGTTAGATTCCCGCAAGCTCGATCACGTGAGTAGACCACGTGACTCTGAGGCAATGTACACAATATCTTTCTTTGCGATAACTCACTAGATCAATCCATTCCGTTATTCGTGTCTTCTTTGCTCTCTGCAAATTTGACAACGGGAGGTAGCGCGTGGTCAGCGTAATGACGCCGTTTGCGCGAGGTCCTGGGGTCAACCTTGGGTGGGAGGGGAACGACCAGAGATGTTTGAGTCCAGCTGATGGAAAATCTGGGCGCAGGCGCAGGCACAGGGGACCATCATTGACGCTGATAGAGAATGTTTTGGAAATTCGACGTGGCTTTGGCGTGGCGAGACGCGAGTTCCTGACACGTGATGAGCTCTTGGTCAGGGCCAATCTTGCAGTTGGCCGTCCGCGCTCGCGTGACACAGCAGTCGGGCTGGTGGGCGAAGAGGCCTTGTGGAAGAAGACGCCCGGTGGCTGGCGGACGGGACTGATTCAATCATTGAGACCTTAAGCACGTATTCGAGAAATTGGTGTGCAGACGCGTGAACGATGGATTAACGGGATATCACGGGGAATACAGCAAAACGTTCATGCGTTAACGACGGTGTAGGGCGCGGAAGTACGAGTGACGCGCCTGGTGAGCGTTGTGGCTGGCGTGGCATGTGGCGTTTGGACTGTGGCGTCAGACTAGATCAGCCCTGCCTTGAGGTGATCAATCCCACCATCATAACGCCCAGGGCGATCATCCACCATACAGTAGGTGAAGTTGTGGTATCTTGTAACGCAAAGCCATTCAGATCAAGTGCAAGGGACTACTTGTTCTATTCCGAACTCACTCAGATGCTTGGAGTGGAAACTCTAGGCATACATTGCAGGTGCAAAATAATGATGCTGTCTCATAGGCAACAAATCTTTTAGCGCAGCGGGTAAACACGCGTTATCTGGGGTAATGATCTGGTATGGTAGAGCCTCAGGACCAACAGCAAGAGAGTGCAAGGTGTACCTTGTACATGAGCGTGGCGTTGCTCGTGTCTTTTGATAGGCTGCTCACGAAACGATGGTGTCCGCAGCGAGGGTCACAGTTGAAGCTAGAAGACTAATTGTGGAAAAGCATAATGACAAAGAAGATGAATTGTCTAACTAAACTTTATGCTAATTGTACTATATGCTGAGTTCATCGCTACCGTCCAGCTGACTATCCATATCGACTCCTGAAAGACACGGACATCCAGTTCACCACAGCCAGCCATTGTAACAAGGCCAATATCCTGTAGCAAGAATTTTATAGCCCGGCTATCTTGTCGATGCATGATGTAGTTGGTCGACAGGAAGGTAGCTCAGAGTAAATTTTGACGCGGTGACGGTCAGTGCGACTTCCCACCATCATCAGCATCTCAAGCGCTCGCGGGACAAGCAGAGGATTTTCTGCACGGTGGAGGGTCGAGCGTGGTCTTGACCAGCGGAATCGTAGCTGGAACCTCCAGAATTGTCTCGACCAACGCCACTGCCTTGTCTGGCACCGCACTTTCCGTCCCTAGGTTGGTGTCTCCTTTGGTAATTCCATCTTTGACATGACAGACTTCTATGCCGGTCGTGCATACCGTCAGAATGGCGGACAGAACCATGAGAGCTACGTACAGCATAGCGACAACTACCCCAGCACGAATGTGGTCAGTGGGATTTCTAACGTTCGTGTACACGTAGATGCCAGCCCAGATTATACGGGTTGGGATTGTGAAATCGTCGGTACATAAACAGAGCACTACACCAATTAGGTTGCAGAAGTCTCCGTGCGTGGGCCAGGTGGTGAGGCTAGATCTGGCGGAGGCGGGCACGAGGAGGGCACTGATGGTCCGGAAAACGAAGGTCCAGAGAAATAAATACTCGAAGAACGAAATGAGAGTCACAAGATAATGTTGCACTGAGGTGATGGTGGGTTTGGAGATGCGGCTGCTGAGCGCGGCAAGGCGGTTCTCGGAAGATGTAAAGTCGTGCATGACCAGCATGCTTTGGAGTCTTTCGATTTCTGCTGATGTAGAGACAGAGCGGTCTGGGCGATCATTGTTCTGCATGTTACCTACAAGAAGTGGGTGAAGCAATGTTGTGACCGTTAAGATTGTGAGTATCTGTACATCGACCTGCGATGTGACTGATGTGTATTTGTAGTGAAGCTCTGATCAGCCGAATGATGAGAGAAATGATGGCTGTGGAGCTCTCCATAAAACGCTGGGGAACGTTGTGCGACTATATGATGTGCACCACATAATGAAGGGAAGCTTTGACGTCAAGCATTGTGAACAAAACAATCCAAGAACACTGTGTGGACTGCTTGGCTAAAGGCAAAAATTTGACACTGTGCAGAGAGCACAAGGCAGAACTCATCGCCCAGACAAAGATGTACACAAAACCTGATGAGGCAGAACTTTCAACATTCGCGGAAATCAAGTGTAGATAAGTGTACGAATGTTTGTAGAAGAGATAAGTGCTTCTCTTGGTGGCAGACCTTCATTGTATCATCAACGCTGTTCGGAAGGTCGCCATGCTGCTGCTTAATGTTAGCCATAAGACAAGGTTAGTAACCTGTGAGACATTCAACGAAATAACTTGACACAAGGAGGTCTTGATGCAGTTCCTGCATGGAAGTTCGTCTTTGTCGACACGAGCACCACCCCCATACCCGCCATCATAGTAAAATACAATGTCAAACTGAATTCGCATCACTCTCCAGTCTCACCACGTGGCAAAGGACCTACGGCTCTACTCTATGCACTTCTGCCCTTGTGCACAGCGGGCCTAGTATCAGTCTCGACTCTTTTCAAGACCGGATATCAGTACTTTTTCACTCCAAATTACGCACTCGCCCCCAAAAACAACAACTCGTCAACGCCATCCAGTCCTTGCACGAGCCGGACTTCTCCAATATTCACTCCACGTTACACTTCCACCTTCATACGAACATCAGCACTAACATCAACATCACCAACATCTACATCACCAACATCCACCAGACCCTCACAACTTTCATAAAAATGTTCAGTCTACCGCGCTACGCACAATTGACCTAGCACAGCCCAACCCACACGAAAGTCGACCTGTCTCTCGCACTCCTCAGCCCTAAGAAACTCATCCTCGCCGTCCAAACTCGTGGTGAAAAGATCGACCCGCGCTCGCCTTGGCCACTCGGTCGCGCACCGCTGCCAGACGAACCGACGGGCCTCCTGAGGTGGAAGAGCGGCGTCTGGCGCACTGCGCAGGAAGTGGCGAAGGCAGTGAGCGGGGGCGGGGACGCTGTGGTGGGCTGCATGGGGGTCACAGGCTTGGTGATTTGGGACGCTCTGTGGAACGGGTGGTGAGACAGGTGGGGGGTTTGGGGGCCTGGGGCGTGCACGCAGGGGTTAAGCTTGGATAGAGGTCATGTGGCTGAGAACTCATCGTCGCTACACTCGTGTTGTGGAGAGTATTGAGAAGGTAACAGACAGGATTTGGTCAGATCTCCAAGGCGCACAGAAAGCGAGTCGAGCGGTGCATGCTCGAATTCTCTCACCCCAGTGATAAGGCCCATCGGTCTGGTGACTACTTCGGATTCTAGGTGGACGGGAAAGGGCAACATAGGGAGAGAAAGAATGAATGGCAGAAGGCAACATAGGAAAAACAGAGGCTGCCACCGAGTCATGATACGAGCACTCTACCCATCTACAGCACAACACGCCACATTTGATTTGCGAAGCTGCCTGGTATCTATCTCTCCCTTATCGAGGAAGGAAGAGCTGACAGTCGTTCTACTACGTGTAAGCAAGAGGTCAAAACAAGCATTGTCCATCGTTTCGCTATCTCGCTAATCTCGATCGTGTGTTATCAGACGGGTATTTCCATGGCGTCGCATGGTGGCAATTCGGCGTTCGGTTGCGATCTGCCGTGGTGGAGCGCCACCTGTGCTTTGCGGGCCTCTCTGATTTTTCTTCCCCGTCGCCCTGATATCACTAGTGAAGATAAAGGACAAGTTGTGGCATTGATCGTATGATGGACTCGAGCGAGGAATCTTGTTGTTGAGAGTACCAGGTGCTGTTGATGGGAGGCACCTGTTCCGGTGCAGTCATCCAGGCGCGTAATTGACGGAGCTTCCTCCGCCTACATGGATCGAGTATATAAGCCTTGCTTGATCAGCTATGCACTATGATGTAGGTACGAGCGTTGTGGTGTGACGGAGTGTGATGGAGTAGTGAATGGTCATCCGCGCTCGTGGAAAGCGCCTGTCCTAATGTGGTCTAGCAATGTCCCACTGCGCTTTCCTTCTTATCTGGTGAGATAAGCGATCCCCACTGCCTCACCACCTGCGCCGCGAACAACCCCATCCCTACATACTCTTTTCACGATCTGCAGCTACGAGGCGCGAGCATGAGCGGGCTGGACACACGAGGTTGCGGTATCGCTCGCATGAGGAAGGCCAGTACAGCCCTGATCTGGACCTCGAGTGTGGAGCGGTATCATTAGTTTTGCTTTTTGTGGTTTTGTGAGGCCGAGACACGCCACGGCACTTACCGCGAAACAAAGCTTTCAAGTGGTGCGAGACAGATGTTCGCTGACACCGAATCCAACTGATTCCGCCACAGATAAAGAGACCGCAGCCGCGATCATCTTTCGACTGGAATTTTCCACGCGATTCTACAGCCCACGTCAACCGACGCGCTTTTTATCATCTACGGTGAACCGTTTCAGACCCACGCAACGAGCCTTAAAACATTGCTTCTGCGCAAATACATACTGCCGTAACACAGTGTAGGTCTATCTTGAACTAAATTTTGCTGATGACAGTGATAACACCTTCTTCTTTGCCATAGCAGATGCCTTGACTGTCTGCGAGTTATCAACTTTGTCATTAAGGGGGCCTGTTCTATGCCCCCTGAGATTAGATCGCTTCTCACGACCCGGCACACAGGATCAGGATGAACTGCTCTACTGCTTCCTGGTCCCTTTCCTTCACCTCGTAGTTCGCTGTCCTTAATGTCTTCGCGCTCTCTGTCTGCTTCTGTCCATCATCCTTGCGAAATTCACAAGGCCTCCATCGCGCTGCCTGCTCGCCGCTTCAGCCTGCTTGACTGCTAAGCTTTGGCGTCGGTCCGCGGCCGTCGGAGGGGTGGTTCATTGCGTTTCGGCAGTCGCGCGGACTCGAAGGGCCGGCATCCAAGCTGGGTGAGCTTTGCGGAGTCTATGCTGCCCACATGCAAGCGCTCATATGGTAACACGTATTTCAACGCCATGAGCGCCTACACGTCCACCACCCATACCACCACCAGCGTGAGTTATTTTGACCTTGCAACAATAGTCACTTAGCAACACCATCACTTCGCGGCGTCTGCCATTCCTTAGTCGCACCTCAACTCAGTGGGGAGGCGAGCATTGTCTGCAACGTACCAAAGATCATACAAGATGCTAAGCATGATGATATTGCCATACACGGAGTTTCACTAAATTGCGGCTCCGTGGGCGACTTATACTGCCTACAGACAGTAATCACTATACATAGGCTGCGAATGGCAGAAAGCTCGCCTTCCCCTGATACAACTGTATGCTTGCTTTCCCACGATACGCAGGTCTGCCACTGCAGCCTGGGTCATCAAAGCTTGCAAAGTTGATGACGGCACCTAAGGAGTTACGGGTTGGGTTGTACGACAGATGGTTCTGCAGGCATAACCCGTCAAGTTTCCATTGCGAACCGCGTCACGTGAGCCGATCCCAGCTCGAAAATTCAAACCCTCAATAGGTCAACGACTAGATCGGTGGTGCGTCTTTTGCAGGCAACTGCCGTAAGTCGAGGAAATTTAAGTTAAGGTTTCCAGGGCATGACATCTTCGGTGCGGGCTCCGAAACTTTATCGTTATCCGGCACCTGTCACGGAGTAAGGACCGGCGCTTCGGCATGAGATGACGCGATTTGACGGCTGTAGTGGACTCAGCCTGCCTTACACTAATGCGGCTTGACTAAGGGGCGACATATTAGTTCTGGGGAACCATGTCGGAAGCAATGGCTCCCCTTCTATAACATTTGAGCATGGTCGAAATTATTTGCGCCTTGGTCTGTCTGAGAACAGTCGACTGCAGACACCACGTGCTCGGATTTGCTGGAAGCTTCACTAGACTCGATGCTACGACGGGTTCCTTTCTTACTATCTACCATGTAAGGCACGAAAGAGGGGATTTCTAGAGTGCCCGTGGCGGTACGGCTAAGACAAGTGAGGTATTCAAAGTGGTGCCCGCCCAGTGGCTTCAGTAGCGCACAACTGTTTAGTGGCGCGCAGAATGGAAGGCCGATGACAAGAAAAACCTGCTTGGGCAGTGTTGTAAGAGGGCATGTATCTGACAGCCCGGGTTTACGTCGATCAGCGCTTCATCTGGATGTGGTCGAGTTATGAGATCGTGGAACCGGAATGGTGCCCGCTGTGCACCACACCAAGATTTCTGCGGAGTTTTAAGTGCGGTTCGAGACTTGGCGGTGACACACCAATTGTAGTTTTGCTTGAAGTCCGAAGTGTGTGCTGGTTGAGGACCAGCCATTTTTGACGATTGACTACGATCTTAATCACCATTGCACCTTTATCGGCGTATCTCTACTAGTCAGGGATGTTAAAGAAGATGTTAGGCGGTGTTGACAGCAGAATAAACACCTTGCCTAATGTTGCCATGACCTGCTGCGGAAGCTTGGCTTACTTACGACCTCATGCGACTCAGAAATATCCCTGGTTGCTAAGACCTTGAGCCATTGCGAAAGCGCCGCGTGAGACATAGCTACCAGTACGCAGAAGACGCTTAAAGCTCTGAAACAGAGTGATAGGTATGGAGATGCAGATTGGCCAAGAAATATATCAGCAATCCGCCCAGTCAACAGCATCAACAGACCAAATGAACGATACCGACAGCGGCATGAACAATTTTCATCCTCAGCTCCATACCCACTCGGAGCCACTGGTCGTCGAATCGTTGCCTGAACCTATAAGCATTCTGGACTTAGCTTCTTTGGAGTAGCATCTGTCTTATAGATAGAAGTCAACCTATAGTTCACAATAATATCCATTAGCTTTAATAGTCAGTATAAGTATGGTCTGATTGTATCCACATCTTGAATCGAACATACATCTTATCTGGTTGGTCACATTATGGTCTACGAATTTAATGTATAAGTGTCAGATATTGTATTCTCGAGTATAATGCTATATGCTATGGATTGACTTTTTTGTGGGATGTTTACCAGCTTTACTGAATACAAGGTCATAGGTTATGAAATTTGACAGGCCTTTCTAAAGTCCAGGCATCTGCCTTAGCTAGTCACTTGACTATGAGAAAGCTAGTGCTTGTCAGACTTAAGCCAGGCTTGCAGGGCGTCAGCATCTCGGCACTGGAACTTGATACCAGCTGACCACGGGATAGCCTGTGCTTCAGTCGGTGTTGCGGTGTCAGCAATAGCGTCCATCTCAAGTGAGCATTCGCGTTCCGCCCGGAAAGGAGGGAAGACATGCTTCTTTTGCTCTTCTCCAAGGGGCTGACGCTCCCAAGTAAAGAAGTGCAAGAGGAGCACAAGAGTTGAGTAGAGTCCACGGTTTGCCACTAATGGAGAGAGTCAGTGATGTGCTTGCGAGTTTTGTTTGATGAGCGAAACATACTATCGATTCCTGGACAGACACGACGTCCAGCGCCGTATGTCAGATGTGCGACACCCAACTTGTCGCCGCCTTCCCGTTGGAGATCGGTGCGGCCCTTGCAGCCGTTCAACCAACGCTCCGGGAGGAATTCTTCTGGACGGTCAAAAGAGGCGGGATCGCGGTTCGCAGCCAGTAGATTCATGATGACGAGCTGCAGGTACCTCAGATACATGTCAATGGGTCGAGTGTGGAGATACATACCATGCCGCGAGGAATTTCGTGACCATCGTAGCTAGCGCCATCAAGCGTTTCGCGCGGGAAACCGAGACGCACGGGAGTATAGATGCGAGAACCTTCCTGTATTAAAGAGATTAGTCGGTGCTTTCTTAGTGTAGAAGAGGGGTGTACAAACAGTGTGGAGAGCCTTGACGAACTGAACACGGTCATAGTCGTGAGGCTCAGGTGCCTCGCCGTTGTAAACCTCATGGATTGCGTCATATCCGCTCTGCTGTAGGTCGGGGCGATGGGCAAGGTAGCCGATGATCCAGGTAAGGGAGTAACCAAGATTGACACCAGCAGCAACTGTTGATGAGCTGTTAGTATGCGTTTGTTGAGACCACGGAATTTTCGAGAACTTACTACCAGTGTACGAAGCCAGCAGAATTTCTTCGTCTTTGAGAAGACCCTGACGGATGATGTTGCCTAGAATCGACGGTGTTTGATCTCCAGACGCAACTCGGTCCCTGAGGCCGTCAAGCATCTTGCCAATGTAGGATTGTTGCTTCTGTCTGTACTCCCGTGCTTTCTCCTCCTTCTCGTCGAAGGTCCAGCTCTGGATGCCGAGCGACTTGCCGGCTACATATCGGAGCCAGCCTGCGCCACGTAGAGCTGGAAGGTAATCACGAGCCGGCGATCCTATGGTACGTTGACGGACTGGTTGCCACGTAAGCGCTCGCCGGCAACAATGCGATATGAAGTCGCGGACTTACAAATGTTTGTCTCGTTCTCAGCAAGCATTCCAACAACCTCATCATCCAGAGGTGTACCCATGAGCTGCTCTGAAACTTGGCCGGTACCAAAACGGTGAAGCTTCTCGGCCATGTCAA
>JUDZ01009413.1:0-21740 GCA_000812845.1 Stagonosporopsis tanaceti | reverse complement strand
ATTCTACCACTGCAAGTAATTTGCCAGACAGTGCAAGATGACTGGACAGCGCCCGCGGCTCCCGATGGATCGACACCACTGCAGAGTGGCACTAAGTTCACGCTGCTCTGGAAATCAAATCTCCAGGGTTCTTTTGAGACATACTGTCCATCGTGCGACACCACAAAGCTAGATCTCTGGATCACAAACTTCAACGGAACCAAGTACCAGTCTAAGATCGGTCGTGCGTGCATATCTGCGGCTTCATTTCGAAGCACTGGAGGCTGACTGTTCTGCTAGGCGGCGTCGATCTCACCACGACTTCGTCCTACGACTGGAATGTTCAGATAGCCTCTAGCGAATTCTCTGAAAAGGACTTTTGGGTGTTTCGCTTCACCTTCTTTGATTCAGTAGATCCGTATACGCAACAGATCTCATCGCCCGGATTCAGAATCAATGGCCTTATCAAAGCGGTCAGCACCAGCACAGTTGACTCCAGTACGAGTACCAGTGAGTCCATGAACAGTCGATGCCAATAAAATCTGCGCTAAAAACCTTCGTAGGCGCTACCTCTGCCACACTGACATCCTCGAGCATTGCCACAACTTCTAACAGCGTCACATCTTCGAGCACCATCACACCACAGGCGACAGAGCAGACATCCGCGGCAAATTCATCTTCGGAGAGTAATGTTTGGATCTCTGGTGTTGTCGTGGGGCCGATCGTCGGTCTGGGTTTGGGTGCTGTACTCATGTGGTTTTGCTTGAGGAAACGCAGGAAGCAGAAAGCACTAGAGGCACAAGGAAACACCAGACATGGGCACCCCGACTGGAGTCAGCAGTACTTGCCTGATCACAATCCGGCTGAAAAGTACTCTCACACAGTGAACATGGATTCTCAGCCGTGGCAACGGCAAGATGCTGACCAAGGCCGGCATATAGTAGAGGCTCCCGACCACATGACTGCGGTACAGCCTGTGGAACTATGGCAAGGGAACTATAGGTCGTAGTGTTAGTACCGGGGAGGTAATGGTTGTAATAAGGGATCTCCTCTGTAGAACATTGTGGTGCTGGTGACAATCCGAGATCCATGTGTATGTTACCCGAGCAGGCTGACATAGAGGCGATACTGAATGCTCGTAAATATAGTTAGGCGCCAATAGTGGTTTTGCGCATGGAACATGCTCATCGGTTCTCTACCAGGAAGTCAGTTACATGCAATGCAATCCCTGGGTGATGTACAAAGAAAGCTGCAGGAACTTAACATCTCGTAAACATCGTGACCGCCAGCTGCAGCTAGAGCTTTGCACAAACTAGATCTTATATTGTGTGGTGTAAAATGGCTGCTCGGATGAGCGATAGTTAGCAGAAGATTCGAGTTAGTATCCAGAGAAGCAACGGCTACGTAGGGAAAGATGTGTATTAGTCAGCACAATCTACTTTACTCCATTAGCATATTAGCAACTGTCCACGATGGCTGCAGATACAGCTTTCAGAAAAAATGATCAAGTCAAGACCGTGATCACATCAATGTTTGCTGATCATGAGTAGTGTGTCGATGTAGTCGTTGACTTTCGGGGAGAGAAGAAGCAACGAGGCGTGGGTCAGTGGAGATATCTTCATGCAAGCTGCAGTTCACGACAATGGTTTTCGTATATCCATCTCAGTTAGAGTCGAGTATTTCCAGTTCCTGTTCTGCGGCGACCAGCCAAAGGCGGGTGTTGGGATTTGCAGGGACATGCTAGGCATCGACAACTGTGCGCCTGAACCTCGATATTTTCGATCTCTCGCACTGCTCTGAAGGACCTCGGTGGTACCTGTGTCGAAATCTTCAAGGTGATGATAGTCGATACGACTTGAGAACGGTTTGTTAAGGATATCGAAAATGCCACATGTTGGCCAAATACGACAATCGCGCTACCTCGATTAGGCATTGGCGTAGGCGCCCCGCCATCATCATCGCGCCGTCCCTTGGACCCACCTGCATGTAAGTACGAGACGTCGCATTGTAGTACACAAGTATCACATGCAAGTAGTTTGCTCTGTCAGAATTTGCAGCGGTCACTCTCTGCGGCCTGATTAGCCTTGTCACATGGCCAAGGGCGATCTGGACGCCTGATGGGGCTGTGCCCTTGCGATGCAGCCCCAAACCAAGGAAATAGCCCTCGAATACTGAAGACATCAGATCTTTGGCGCCTTTGAGCAGGAATAACAACCTTCGATACGTGAACCGTGTCTTACACCAAGCTAACGAAGTAATGCCGTTGTGCCGACGCGATGAGCTTCGGAATTAGCATAGGAGACCTCTTGAAGCTGGGCGAGATTGCTGGCCGCGTGTATAAGAACTGTACGACAGCCCACATCTCTCATGTGAACACGAGTGGCTAATCCACTGTAGGCCGCGACTGTACGGGCGACTATAAGTCGCTGACGACTGAAGCGCGTAGTCTTACGAATCTGCTGGATGACATCCAGGACAAATACGAGAAGATTCCCATACATAAGCGCAAACAGCTCCTCGCAGCTTACGATCCATGCCTTGACGTTCTGTCTGAGCTTGACAGACTGCTCCAGCACTACAACTCCCTTGATACAAAAAGCAAGCGAGCTTGGGATCGATTGAAATGGGACCCGGAGAAGTCACGCAGTCTGCGGGAGCGCCTCGCGTCCAGCGTGACAATGCTCAATGCATTTTACACCTCGTTGATACACGACAATCAGGTTCTGATTCTCGAGGCCTTGGAGCGGTTAGAGCTAGACTATAAAGGCGGATGCCGTGAAGAGAGCATAGCCTCGATTGAGCGGATTGCTGGTCTTGAAGAGCAAGAAGACGACGATACGGCATGGACTCAAATCATCCGCGATCTCGAGGACGTCGGTATTTCCCGGCAAATTGCATCGACATATCAAGATTTTGTGGTGGACTGGTTCATCAAAGCTGTAAATGAGGGCAGGTTGTTGGAACAGCGCAACAATACTGAAAGCATGAACTCGACACGGCGATCCTCCGCTGTCTTTGAAATGGACCTCATATCCGCATCGCTTCCTCCAAAGCATATGGGTGTCAAGCCTGAGGCTGCTCGGGTTCAAGACCAATCTATACGCGCACGATCGCCCGACATTGTCCGTCTTCAGAGATCAGACTCTTCGAACGCTCCTGAGCCGTTACACGTATACGACCCTCTTATGGAATCCATGAAAGAGGTACACTTGCCAGATCCATCTCACATCGCTCCAGAGCCTGTGAACATCCTCTCACCGTCTGACCAAGCCCCTGAGCTTTTACATAAAAAGGATGAAGACGATAACACAACGTTTTTGTGGCCAGCCAGTGCGGCTTCGGAGGCGCCAGTACCTGTACTGTCCGCGGCCTTTTCTAATCTCGACGACAATGCGCAACAAATACGAGCAGCATGGGTCGGACACGACTATGTCGCTGCTTCCGAATTACTTGAACAACAACTTGCAGCCGTTGAGCAAGGCTCTATCACCTTCGGTGGTCTCCAGCCTGACCGCCGTGTTTTACGACACTGCATTGGCGTGTGCGCATCGTATAGCGGCAACCTTGTCAAGGCAAAAATCTACTTTGAGAGCGCGTTCAACGGCATCTATTTGTTCAGAAATCTTGACGAGGGCGACATAGCGGCAGCTCGCTGGTTAGGTGATGTTTGTCTCCAACTACACGAATTCGATAATACAGTACTAGCATGGAGCGTCGCCCTGGAAGGCTCAATTCGGCGCTATGGTCTGACACATGATCGTACACGGCTGGCTGTTCAGGAGATGCTCAAGCTAGATGAGTGGCTATCGGCTTTCAGACACATCAACGAGAGGTTTGCCGCGAATGTGGATCCGACCAATATCTTCTCCAATACTCACGCCCTGGAGAAAAGTGATCTGGTTCGCGCCATACAGGCACGTGTAAGAGCTGAGCAACCTCGGTCAAGCCAGATCAGAATCGGACGTCCCTCTGATAGTCTTAAGTCTCGCCCGCGTCTAGAAACGCTCCCAAGTGAGGCGTTTTTCACCAGCCCGCTTGTGTCATCAGGATGGCCACTACAATGGGACTCGACTTTTTCGCCCATCGCTGTCTATCGGACGTATTGGTTTTTTAAGATCATAAAACCCACTCAGCCCCCGCTATCAGAGCGTGCGCTACATTGGACGTCGCTTGGAGAATCTAAGAAGCTCGACTTTGTCACTAAATCAGGTAGTACCTGGCTGGTTGAAACTGTCAAAGCCGTCCTACGTGAGTTGGGAATCGACCATGCTGAGCACCCCGACGAGAACATTCTCGTTTGCTCGCTCAGGAGAGAGCATGATGGCATGGCATGTTCAGAAGGTGTTTTGATTGGTTTCTGGAAGGTGCAGTTCCGCAACGTATGTGGCGTGAAGATCTCTAATGTGAGATGGTCTACGCGAAAGCCGCCCCCTCTGTATGGCGCAAAGCTAGTAGTCGATTTCGGCCCACCAGTGGACACACTCGAATTTCGAGACACCATCAAAGAGATGTTGCAAATCGCCGACAATCGTCCACATCTTGCAACGCGGATGGACGAAAAGACCAGTATCGAGTCCAGCTCACGATCCTGGAAACCTTGGAGAAATTCGAAGACGACTTCATTTGCATCATAAGATCACGTCCTCTCATAGTGTTCGGAGATTTCATTCAAATGCTCATAGATGGAGATCATCATTTCGGACTTCGGCTGTGACCCGCATCCTCTGCGTTCGAGATCTCTTGACGCTCGGTAGGGAAGGGTACGGCGCGTGCCAGCTGAAACGCTCGCCTGTGCTCCCCACAACCACAAGTGCACATCATCAACAGATCTCTGGTCTCAGTCACTGCTTTCCATTCTCTTCCATGGCCGCAACGTTCCGGCAATACCGGTGACGTCTGAGCTCTGTCTTAGTAGTTAGCAAGGATTGTGCACGGTTTCCGCACGAACAAGCGTGGCAGCTGCAAACAAGGTTTATCCACCCTACCTTAAATCATCCTCATCTCTTTGTTCGCAAATCGCCGGACCCAAAGCAAACGTCACATATCTCTTGTAAATCAAAACAGTTGGAACGCCCGTGGTTGTTGGCCTCTGCCCCTGCTTCACGCTGAAGCGAGGGAAGTACAACTGCAATCTTCGCATGCACGATTCCGCTGCGTGCCAACGTCACATATGCAGTACGACAGCGTGAAACAAGTTTTACCACTTCCTCGTAAAGCACACCTCTCCTGATGCAAGATTGTTCGGCGGCAAAGGACATTCAACAACAGTGTGCCTTGCACCCATGCCAGGCCTGAGCGGGATCGAGAGCTTGGCTTAGGCTTACACAAAGGACCCGGAGTCCTTGCGAAATTGGTGACGACTGAGTTAGCGACTGCCAAGCTGCGGGTTTGCTGTGGGTTCCTGTACCCCTGAATGAATTTCGGAAGCTGGATTACACCAGGCGCTTAGGGTATGGCAAGCTTCTGTTCACTGAGGGTGTCTTTACTGTAGAGAACCCCGCTTTAGGCGTTGTGCACCATGATCTGCTCCGTAGCTGGCAGCAGGTCGATGTTCGCAGGACCTATGCCCCAAAGAAACAGTTTAATGAAGGGCGGTACCTGAATTAGCTTGTCCGAAGAGGCGCCACGCTGCGGCTGACCTTACCAAATCATTGCCTAGCGGCTCGTCAACGCTGTCCGTTTGTGCGTTTGTGTTTCAAGTAGGCTTTAGCGCTTCGTATGATTGGCCGTACGTCTTCAAGGCTGACAACTACCCCGTCGGATGTCAACAACTCAATCGCAATTCCGGCACGACTTGTGGTATTCTGGAGATCTGTCGCTAGGAACATATTCAGTGGGGCGGCAGTGCGGCAGCCTGGCCACAGGGATTTGGAGCTGAAGAATCGGCGCAGGGGATCTGCGGCCTGACATCAAAAGCCCGAACAGATCCTGCCTCCATGCTTCCTCTCCTTACCTTTGGTCTTGTGCTCATAACCACCACTGTCCTTTCACTCAGCACTTTGCTGCATTTCTCTCTTTAACGTCGCCAGTCGACAGCCACTCATTTCTTGCTTTGAAGTCCTAGTGACTCAATCTGTTCCTGTGACATACTACAACCTTGATCTACAATCAACAAGTCAACATCTTAAACACCAAACAACATGAAGACTCAATCTATGCTTCTTGCGGCTCTAGCCTCCGCGCCAGCCGCTTTCGCCCACACTGCCTTCACTGACTTCTACGTCAATGGAGTCCCCCAGGTCAGCAGAGTGAATCCTAACACGAAACCATGGACTAACACACTCAGGGTGATGGCGTTGCCATGCGTATGAGCACCAACTCAGAGCATTCCACTGCCCCGATTGGCAGCCTTGGCAGCGATGACATGGCTTGCAGTATGTCACTTCCCTATGAAAAAGCAGCATCCATCACTGACCATCAACCTAGACGTCGGCGGAAGTACGGGTGTCTCTCGCGTACAGTCGGTTCCGGATGGCGCCACAATCTCATTCGAGGTCCGTGCTTGGCCCAGTGACCCTTCCAAGGAGCGTCTTGAGCGTGGTCACAAGGGTCCTTGTGCTGTGTACCTGAAGAAGGTTGCCTCCGCTATCAACGATCCAGGTACGCCTCCACGAACACACTCGTCCGGTGTATGCTAATAACATGACACAGGTGCTGGTGATGGCTGGTTCAAGATCTTCGAGCACGGCTATGACTCTGCCTCTGACAGCTGGTGCTCTGACAAGATCATCGACAACAACGGTCTTTTGAATGTGAAGCTCCCTGCTGGTCTCGAGGGTGGTAACTATCTCGCTCGCCCCGAGATCCTGGCTCTCCATGCCGCCAACGACAACGACCCGCAGTTCTACACTGGCTGTGCCCAGATCTTCCTCGAGAGTGACGGCAACCTCGTTCCCGAGTCCACCGTCTCTATCCCTGGTTACGTCGACTACGGTCAGCCCAGCACCAGCTTCGACATCTACAACAAGGACGCTTCTACCTACGAGATGCCCGGCCCTAAGATTGCAACACTGACCCCCAACTCGGCCCAAACCGCCTCGTCCGGCCAGACCGCCCAGACCGAGGGTCAGAAGCCCGCCGGCTGCCTTGTCGAGAACAGCAACTGGTGCGGTGTTGAGGTCTCCGACTACAGCAACGAGAAGGGCTGCTGGGCCTCTGGCGAGGAGTGCTGGCAGCAGGCCGAGAAGTGCTTCGACGCCGCCCCCATCACCGGCAGCGCAGGCTGCAAGCTCTGGCAGACTAAGTGCCAGGCCATCAACGACGCATGCACAGCCGGTGACTTCCAGGGCCCGCCCAACAAGAACAAGGTCCTTGCTCAGGAGAAGAAGAGCATCGACGTCGGTGCCGTCCTGAGCGGCGGTATTGACTCGTCCAACGTCGACTCCACCCCCAAGGAGCAGACGACCGAGAAGTCCCCCGCTGCTCCCGCTAAGCCCACCAGCGCACCCGTTGAGAAGCCTGTTCAGAAGCCTGTCGAGAAGCCCGTTGAGACTCCCGTTGAGACGCCCGTCGCCACCTCCTCTGCTGCCGCTGCCGCGCCCACCAACATCGATGACTACGCATCCCCCGACATCGTCGACTCGGAAGAGGATGCCGAGCCCAGCAAGTCTGAGCCCGAGGCGGAGGTCCCCAAGGAGACAGCCACCCAGGAAGAGCCCTCGTACGACGCCGCGCCCGCACCCACTCCTGCGCCTGCGGCTCCTTCGGCTGAGGAGGGCGGCTGCGGCGATGCCGATGTCTGCGTGACTGTCACCGAGATCGAGACGGTCGTGGAGTACGTGACCGTCACTGCTGAGTACCGCAAGCGTGGTGCTGTACACGCCCACCGCCGTCACGCGCGCCGCTAGATGCCGCGTGTGTTTGTTGTGGTGATGGGTTGTTAGATGTGAAATTACTTTTCTGCAACGTTGTGTTGCGAGCGTTAGCTCTGTTTGGGATTTGTCTTTGAGCGGATGCTCAGGGGTTGGTTATGATACATATGGCTGAACAAAATGCATGCTTGTGGCTTATCAATGCTATTTGTGCTCGTGTCTGCTGCGCCAGTGAAATACGTACGGTCCTTCGAACGCAATTGACGGCGTGTGTGCGCGCTCTAAGTGATCCTCCACTCAGGACACGGGGTGCGGAACTCATCAGCGGGATCCCCCTAGCGCTCGCCGTCGACAGTCCTGACTACCACGCTGCCATCCTGCATACCGAAGTACACAGCAACTGGCACCTGTCCACCGCTGACAGCCGACTTCGCACCCTCCTTCTCACGGAGCGCCTGCGCGTCCAGCCCATTCATGCCAGAGAAGATACCAACCTCCAATACACCAGTCAGAGACTTGATCGCCTTCGCAATGTTGTTCACCTCCCATGTGCCGTCACTCCCGTCGCCCTTGCCCAGCCCCTGCTCAACATCCTTCTTGGTGAGCAACGCAGGGAACGCCGCATCAATGATGTAGAAATCCTGATCCGTCTTGAGCGGCCCCGACTTCTCGAGCTGCGTAATCCTCAGCTTGGGGTCCGTAGAGCCCAGCGTGCGCAGCGCCGCAGCGACCTTGTTCTGCGACAGCGGCGCAATCTCAATCGGTATTGTGGGCCAGTTGGTCAGGAGACGATCCTGGCGTTTGCGGTAGTCTGCAACGCAGACGAATTTCTTCGCGCGCTCAGCGACAAGCTTCTCCTGGAACAGGCACGCGCCGCCGCCCTTGATGCAGTTCAGCTCCAAATCGACCTCGTCGGCGCCGTCAAAGGCCACATCCAGCACGACGCTTTCGGGCAGGCTGTCGAAGGCCACGGGTGTCAGCCCGGCGTTGATGATGACTTGTTTTGATTGGTAGCCTGTGGGCACGAAGCGGATGGCCGGATTTGTGGAGCGCTCTTTGATGGCTTCGACGACGTAAACGATTGTAGTGCCGCTGCCAATGCCAACGTACGAGGCATTGGCGTCGAAGTGGTCGGCCACTGCTTGCTGGCCGGCGGCGCGCTTGGCGGCTTCGACGTTGGAGTCAGTCATCGCAGGCGTTCGAAGTAGAGGTGTAGTCGTCAAGTGTCGGCGGGAACGGATTTGTGGTGGTCTGTTGTTATGCGAGAATGGAGGAAGGCACGATGTGACTCTGGTGTTGAGGGGCAGCAGAAAAGTGTGGAGGGGCAATGGCCGATGACGGATGCTTTGCAGTTGCTGCGTGGGTCGCGCGATATGCAATACTGGGCGCATCGAATGACTGCAATGGCTTTCTTATGTGCAATTGAAGCTAGTCACGCGATCTTGGATTTGATTTAGGCTATTTGCTGATCGCAACGAGTAGAGGCGTAACAGGGAGCTCGAGACGACGCGAACAGCATGGGGAGCTCCTGCCAGAAGACGCGAGGCCCCACACCCCCACATTGCTTGGTGCCTCTTTTCTCATGTCGAAGTCCAACTTCTAGCTTTCTCACTCTCGTCCAACTCAAACACGACACGAAAGACTCCATGTGGGCCGTTGTACAGATCTTTGTGCTGCAATTGGTTGCGCTCGTTAGCTTGGCGGGACATTAAGAGGCGTTTGCCCGTAGGGTGTTATAGGGCGCGCTCTTCTTCGCCCACACCATCAGAGAGGATTACATATGCTTTGAGTCACCCAATACTGATCCACTGTCACCGCTGGTCTTTGCTCGTCGCCGTCTTATTCCATCGCCATGATCGAGATATCAAGTGCATATGCCAAAATCATACATGGCACACCTCATGTTCATGGGAGTGCTTCCGGCCAACTACTCGCCTCGCACCTCGAGCTCAGCTTCTGGGGCGGTGTTGATCATGTCACCGGTGAGGTGATTGATCGTTCCCATCCTTTGGTCGGGCAGTGCCTGAAAGACAAGATCTTAGCCATCCCAGGTGGGCGAGGGTCATGTTCAGGCTCGGCAACACTACTGGAATTAATCATGAATGACAATGGACCGAAGGCCCTGATATTCGAGAGGACCAATGAGATTCTTGCCGTCGGTGTTTTTGTCGCACAAGAGCTATTCGAGAGGACCATCCCGATGGTTGTCGTAGGCCCTGACAGTTTCAAGACAGTAATGCTTTGGAGTGGAAAAGAGATACATATCCGTGATCATTGCATCTCAATGAAACCACTTGACAATCTTGTGGACGAATCCAGATGTTTCGGTACCGATGACGACTGGCACAGACCTGAGCTTTCGGACGCTGACGTGACAATGCTCCAAGGCCATGACAACGAGGACAGCGGGATCAGCAAAGCCCAGGAGCTGGCCATGAGAATCATCATCCGGACAGCATCGATCATGGAAGCTCCATCGCTCATGTCGGTCAGCCGAGCGCACGTAGACGGCGCTCACTTCGGACCGGCATCTGTTCTGTTCGGCAAGAAACTGAGCGAGTTGGGAGGCAGGTTTGTCGTCCCAACTACAGTGAACGCTATCACCATCGACCAACAACGCTGGCGTGATCTTGGAGTTGAAAAGGCCTTTGGTAGCGAGAGCGATGAACTAGCGAACGCCTTCCTCGACATGGGTGCTCAAATGTCCTTCACATGCGCACCATACCAACTTGACTCAGCGCCAAAGCTCGGCGACCAGGTAGCATTCGGCGAGTCCAATGTCGTCTGCTACTCGAACAGCGTACTTGGTGCCAGAACAGCTAAATATCCAAACATGCTCGAGGCACTCATCGCTCTGACCGGCCGCGCTCCAAGAGCCGGTATCCATCTGTCAGAGAACCGCGTCCCAGAACTCGCTATCTCGGCCCCTCCACTACACCGACTTAATAGCAAGGTACTTGGCGACTCCTTCTGGCCGCTGCTGGGCTACGAAATCGGCACCAGAGCAGGCTCCCGTATCCCCCTGATCACAGGCTTCGAACACATCTCCCCACCCCCTTCTCGCGACGCACTGAAAGCCTTCTCCGCCGCCTTCGCCACTAGCGCCGGCGCACCAATGTACCACATGCTCGGCGTAACGCCCGAAGCCTCGCTACACCACGCTCTGCTCGACCCCAGCACCTCTCTCCCCCGGATCACACTCACCTGGCAGCACCTCAAATACGTCTGGACTACCTTCAACACTCCCTCCGCCTCCTCTTCCATCCCAGCTCAACGACCTGTCGATCTCGTTTCCCTTGGAAACCCACACTTCTCCCTCCTTGAACTTCGCACCCTCTCCCTCCTCGTCTCAAACCGCACAAAACACCCCCACACAGCCGTTATCGTCACCACCTCGCGCGCACAGCACGCTCTCGCCACGCAAGCCGGCTACATTACCCAGCTCGAGGCTTTCGGCGTGCAGGTGCTAACCGATACATGCTGGTGCTTCATTCGCGAGCCAGTGATTAAGAGCGGGGTGAAATGTATCATGACGAACTCGGGGAAGTATGCGCATTATGGACCGGGACTGACGGGGCGGGAGTTTTGTTTCGGGGGGCTGGAGGAGTGCGTGCAGGCAGCTTGTACGGGGAGGTGGGAGGGGAGGGTACCGGGATGGTTGGAGGAGGGAGTGAAGCACGAAGAGTGACGACGTGCAGCAATGCAGTTTCAACGAATCGTCGATCGGATCGTGGTATCGCAACAGTCATCGCTGAATTGAAAAGAAAAACACTTTAAGTAGACGCAGCAGGCTCGATCTTGATCTCCGGCCCCTCGATCTTCTTCACCTTCCTGCCCTCCCACCACGACATAATCCCCGCGAACATCGCCACGCCACATCCCAACGCGATAAACGTCCCCGTCGCCCACGTCGGCCGGTCAAGGCGATTGTAGTGCCACATGAAGAAACACAGCACCGCCTGCAACAGCGTATTCAGCACCATCATATCCACCGTAAACGCCAACTTCCACATGCTCGTCACCGGCGCCCTCTCGCCCGTGAACGTGGGCTTTTCGTCCTCCTCTCCCTCCCCACCACCCTGCCTCCAGCTCTCGTTCTCCGTAAACCACGCCGGGGGGCGAAACCACGCCTTGTTCTGGTTGTACAGCCTGCGCATAGCGTTCTGGTCGTGCCAGTGCACCGCGCGGACCATCCAGTAGAAGTCGCGGAAGCGCCAAGGGGCGAGCCCGAAGCCGGTGACGCAGAACAGCGCGTTGAGGATCTGGCTGTCAATTTCAAGCCAGATCTGACGCGGCGCGTAGTCATCGTCGCAGGTGGGATTGCACATGGCGGGCGCGGCGTTGAGTAGGAGGAAGAAGAGCATTGCGCCCCAGGCCTGCGGGGATTAGTTTGAATGGTTAGTCTTTGAGGGATATGGGGGAACGCATACGACGATGTTAAGACCGTAGATTGTGATCAGAAAACCGGATGGGGTTAGGAAGAAGACCCAGAATGCCTTTAATCCGTTCTTAATTGTCGGGCCCCAGGGTTCTTTGTGAGGAGAGGCATGTTTCTCTTTCAGCGTCCGTCGGCGGTGGAGACCATGGTGGTGATGCTTGTGTTTTGCATGTCCTGCTTCAACATCTGCCTCCTCCACAACAACAGCTTGCCGGACAGGGCTACTAGCGAACGCCTTCGTATCAGTCGTAATCAGCGTGAGCTCCCCGTCTTCGTCTGGCTTTGCAGTCCGAACGGAGTGGCCATGCGCGTTGAATTCGATGTTCGAACCCCCGGACTCTGGTTCGCGCAGCTCGGCCAGATTCGGTGCCTGTGCAATCGCAGTGCCCGCGGCCTGCCACATTCCCAGCTGAGGTGTCGCCTTTAGCAGGGTCAACGACATTCCTCGCGCCCGCCCCACAATCCCCTTCTCTTGCGTGTCGGTCATGGTTCAGGTGTCAGATGTTGTCAAGGATCGCATGCGGTTCAGCTATAAGTGCCCAATGCACGAAGCATGTGCGGTAGTAATTGATTGCAGGCTTCGCAAATTACGTCCGTACAGTATGTAGAGTAAGATCCGCACGGCCGAGGTTGGAGGTCATTCGAGGTTTTGAGATCCGACGCTCCGACGCTCCGACGTTCATGTTCTCCAACAAGCGTGCCAATGCGGACGATCCACGGCGCGAACGTGGTGCGATGATCATTGATTTGCTGCAAGTAGTAAACGTCTGCTTGGTACTGGACTGGCGCGTATCGGCTCTGCCCGGACTGACAACCGAGGCCAAAACAGCGCTGAGCAACTCGCAGTGCACTTGATTGGAGTGACGTGATGATTAAAGGTCCGAAAACTGCTTACCCAAACAAACTGCATGAGACCAGACCTTTTTAGACTCGGTCCTACCGCAATTGAATTGAATCGATGTAGCCGCCATTGTTGTTCGTTGCGCAATGCCTCTTAACTTTAGCAGCAAGCAGCGACACGGCCAGTACCATGACGAGAAAGCGCAGAGTACTGGGCGTGTCAACACGTTCGGTCAGGTCGCGATAAACTTCCATCGGAACACAACTCACCTGAAATACTGGTTTGACAAAGTTCAGAATGACGCTGCTGCCCATTGCCCAGCCCAGCGCGCAAAACCGCGAAGAGGGAGCACAGCGCTTGTCGACGCGTTTATCAATGATGAGAAGGGCACCTCGGCAAGACCGCGACTGAACATTGCAATACACATCTGTGGTTCTCGTGGGGATGTGCAGCCATTCATTCCCATCGCAAAGATACTTCAGGCCTCTCCGTATGGGCATAGAGTGCGCATATGCACGCACCCGGCGTTCAGGGACTTCGTTGTGAGTTTTGACCGGTTTACCAGATTCAAGGATTGAGAGCTAGCACTGACATAGTACGCAGGAAAGCAATGGTATCGAGTTCTTCTCGATAGGTGGAGACCCTGAGGCGTTGATGGCTTATATGGTGAAGAATCCTGGGCTGCTTCCGAACATGCAGTCTGTCAAAGCTGGAGACATTGGCAAACGTCGAAAAGAGATGGCCGAGATGATTGATGGAACGTGGCGCAGCTGCATCGAAGCAGGTGACGGAATGGGCGAGAAGATACCTCCGCTGAGTGTCGACGCGGCAGAAGACCTCTTCATTGCTGATGTGATCATTGCCAATCCCCCTTCGATGGGCCATATCCACTGTGCAGAGAAGCTAGGTATACCGCTGCACATAGTCTTTACGATGCCATGGTCGCCAACTAAAGCATTCCATCACCCCCTGGCGGCCATGGAATACGGAGAGGTCGAGACATCCATGGCCAACTACTTCAGCTTCGGCATTATGGAACTGTTGACGTGGCAAGGCCTTGGAGATATCATAAACAAGTTCAGAACGCAGACCTTGAACCTTGATGCGATTAGTCCGTTGTGGGGCCATCAACTTATTCCACGACTCCGAGTACCATATAGCTACCTCTGGTCGCAAGCCTTGATCCCGCGACCACCTGATTGGGGCGACCACATAAGCATTACTGGGTTTTCTTTCTTGAAGGCCGGGTCAAATTATACACCTCCGCAAGATCTGGCCGACTTTCTTGCGAAAGGACTTCCACCCGTGTACATTGGATTTGGTAGCATTGTGGTGGATGATCCAGTTGGCCTCACCAAGCTCATATTCGAAGCTGTGAGATTAGCCAAAGTACGAGCAATCGTGTCCAAAGGGTGGGGAGGTGTCGGAGGAGGCGAGGTGCCCGATGATGTCTATCTGATCGGCAACTGCCCACATGACTGGTTGTTCCAGAGAGTCTCGTGCGTTGTCCACCATGGCGGTGCTGGAACGACTGCAGCTGGTATTTCCTTGGGAAAGCCAACGGTTGTTGTACCTTTCTTTGGTGACCAACCTTTCTGGGGCCAGGTAAGATATCTTTCGCCTGTTTTGTCAAGCGGTATTGACTCATTGTCAGATGATCGCAAAGGCTGGCGCAGGTCCAGTTCCTGTGCCATTCAAGCAAATGACGGCACAAAGCCTTGCCGAAAGTATAACATTTGCGCTGAAGGACGAAGTGAAAGCAGCAGTGCAAGCAATGGCCGAGAGCATAGCAGAGGAAGACGGCTCGGGGGGGACAGTGCAAGATTTTGAAGACAAGTTGGACCTCGACGGCATGCGGTGCCATCTCTGTCCTGAACGCCTTGCCCTCTGGCGAGACAAGCAAACGGGAGCGCACCTGAGCGGTTTCGCTGCAGTCACACTTTCAGAAAAGGGGCTCTTAGTTCCGAAATATCTGCGATTGTAAGACCACTTAGTCACTGTGACGGCCAAAGCTAACCACAAGCCTTCAAGACTGCGGCATAGACACTGGTGTAAGCGGAAATCCGTCAGTCCGACAAGGTTTGGGGCTTTGCTGACAACGGTAGATACCCACGAGGGAGCTGAAGGACCCATGGTAGGCGGCATAGCTGCGTTGGGTGGCCTCATGTCCTCCATTGGGACAAATACTTCTGAGTTCTCGCAGCGTCTGAAAAAGCGGCCGCACACTGAGGATGTTGAGACCTTGGTACGAACCGTCACGAATGGAACGGATGAACAGCTTGACCCCAAAGAGGGTATTACATCGAAGCAGATCCACCATCTAGCGTATAGGATGGCGAAGAAGTCGTACGAAGAAGACCCGGCCAAGAACTTCACCAAGCCCCAAGCTCGCCCTGGCCTTGTAGCCATGCGGAAGAAGGTAGCTGAAAAGAAGGCGAAGGGCGGGCGAGGATATCAGATCACAAGCGCCACGGCTCATTATGTGTATGATCTTACCGTAACCGGTGCCAAAGGTAATACCAGGACATACCAACTAGGATGTCTGCTGACAGCGTATAATAGCTCCAGTCGCGTTGTTTTATAACGTAGCAAACGGCTTTCGCAATTTTCCGTCGTATGCCATTCGAAATGACCCAGCAAGGCGGAGAGACGAGATAACAGGCTTCGGCAGTGGATGCAAACTCGCTGGCAAAGTATGCTCGTCGTACGGCTCGGATCGGGAGTGACGCTAACACGACCCACAGGAGTTTGCAATGGGCTTTGTTGATGCTTTTCAGGGGGTTGTCCGGCATCCGTATCTAGGAGCGAAGCAGGAAGGCCCACTCGGGTTCGGCAAAGGCCTTGGACGAGGATTTGCTGGGTTGTGTTGCCACACGTTGGCAGGTAAGTATTGCTTGGATCGTGCAAGGTTGACTGTGGCTGACACGAGCAGCAATCTTTGGCGTACCAGGGTATTTTCTGAAAGGCATTGAGCGGGAGCTTCTACGGAGACACCTTACCACTCTCCAAGCGGAAATTTTCCTGATACAACTGCGCCGATCGTTTATGGAATTTCGACGAGGGACAGAAGCCGAAAAGGCGGAGGTGCTGGAGAAGTGGAAGGAAGTAAAGGCCAGCATAGCGAAGCACTAGCTTGACGTTGTCCAACAAGATGCATGTTGAAGAACATGTAGTAATAGTAATCGGTGCACTCAATAGTTGCATTGTGGTAGACACACAAAACTCTTTCCGCACTAAAATCTCTTTCCGTCGATTGCCAGCCGTGTGCCTTGCGCGAACAAAGATTTCAATGTACATATATGAGGTGTTCCACCAGTGGTTGAGCACCTTCCTGCAGGGACATCTCAGACCCCTGCCGGCCCCACCAAGTCGCCCCACGCGTGCCGAATGACGTTCTCGCGCCGCGAACGCTGCCTACCGTATTGTTACTGCGGCGCAAACAAACGACACCACTTCGCATTTCTATAATACGCAGGCGATATGGCGGACTTACCTCCACCGGTCCAGGGACCAACTGCCAAGGAGAAGAAGTAAGCTTCTGGCACCTCTGCTAGCCTCCAACCAGCTCCTGACTCCGCAGGTACGACCGACAGCTCCGTTTGTGGGGAGCGACTGGTCAGCTTGCTCTTGAAAACTCGCACATTCTCCTCATCAACAATGGGCCCGGCGTGGTTGGAATCGAGACTCTGAAGAACCTTGTTCTACCAGGCATCGGTCAATTCACCATTCAGGACTCTGCCGTTGTCACCGAAGCAGACTTGGGCGTGAACTTCTTCTTAGAGGACCAGCATCTTGGCGGCTTTCGAGCCGAGCATACCACCAGTCTACTCAAAGAGTTGAATCCTGATGTGGAAGGCCATTTTATTACAGAGGTATGTGGTGGTAGGGCTATCTAGCTTAAGATAGGCTAACAGTGTCTCAGCCCATCGAGTCGTGGCTCGTCAAGCCAGACTCTCTACTACCGTACACGCTCATCATTGCCACTGCCCCAATCAGTCCCGAGCTCCTCGCAAAGCTCTCTGACCACGCAAGCGCTGCGCTGATACCACTCTTCTACATACACTCAATCGGCTTCTACTCACATTTCTCGGTGCACCTCCCGCCCGCATTTCCGATCGTCGATACACATCCTGGCCCCGAGAGTACCACAGATCTGCGCCTGTTAAAGCCATGGCCTGAGCTACTGCAGTATGCAGAAGAGAAGACAGCAAGTCTCGAGAGCATGAGCCCGGATGACCACGGCCACGTACCTTATCTGGCGCTACTGCTGCATCATCTAGAGGAGTGGAAGAAGGCACACAATGGGAGTGTACCGCAAAACTACAAGGAGAAGACAGAGTTCAGGACACTTGTCTCACAGTCGGCAAGGACGAACAACCCTGAGGGAGGCGAAGAGAACTTTGATGAGGCTGTTGCTGCAGTGCTCAAGTCACTCAACCCTCCAGAGGTCAGCAGCTCGGTCAAGGAGATCTTCACAGCCCCAGAATCTCTTCTGATCCGTGAAGACTCGCCCACTTTCTGGGTCATCGCCAATGCTATTGGGTTGTTCTACACAAAGTACGGCGTACTCCCTGTGCCCGGTTCTGTGCCGGATATGAAGGCTCGTTCAAAGGACTACATTCAGCTTCAGAATATCTACAAGTCAAAAGCAAGAAAGGATCTCGCTGAGGTGCTCGAGAGCGTGCGATTCTTGGAAAGGAATGCCAATCGCAGCGACCCTATCGAGGAAAAGGACGTCGAGGCATTTTGCAAGAACGCCGCACACATCAAACTGGTGCGCGGCAGGCCGTTTCACGTGGTGCAGGCTGGCCAAAGAGTGAAGTGGGGAGACAGGGCCAGGGCTCTTGGTACGTGAGCAGCGACTTTGTTATACTCATGCTAACACAAAACAGCACAAGAGATTACCTTCCCTGACTCTCTAATCCCTCTCTACATCACCTTTCTAGCCTGGGATGAGTTCGCCGCAACACATGATAAAGACGCTCTAGGCAGCGGTCCTCAAGCGCCTGGAGAAGTGGATGCTGATGCTGATGCTGAGAAGCTCACGGGTATCGGCCACACTATTATGGATGATTTGATCAAGGAGGCTGGGACCCGTATCGAAGACCCAGACTACTCGGCTATCAAAACACGGGTTGGAGAATTTGCCCAGGAGTTGTAAGTAGTTGCTTGATTCTTGACAAATCAGAACGGCCACTAATGGAGCAACAGCGCGCGGGCAGGTGGAGCTGAGCTGCACAACATCGCTGCGCTCACTGGCGGAATCGTGTCGCAGGAGATCATCAAGGCTATCACAGAACAGTATATCCCCGTCGACAACACGTGTGTCTTTGATGGCGTCAAGAGCAAGACCGCGGTCTTCAAAGTTTGACAGCCTGAAGACCATATGAAGAGCATATCGGACATACCCCAAAGCTATAGAAGCAAAGGAAAGAGGAATTGATCAAGCTGCTTAGGTTGACCTTGCACAGTGCTTAAGCCACGGCCGCCACGTGTGAGTTCAACTCAAGCTACACCGAAGTCAGCGTAATTAAGAGCGTAAATGGAAACTCGGCTGTAGCAATGGTGAAATAGCTTTGCAATGATCTGACACAAAGTGAAAGCGCTCGACATCTAGCTATGGCTCTTGATCTTTGCGTGTAGTATGCAGTTTCCTACATCATGAACTAACGCCCTTCACTTCCTAGCCCTTAGAACTAGACGGGAAAAACAGAACTTGCAACCATGATGAAGCAGACTAAAATTGCTTTCTCTTCGTCGTGTGCATCACGAGACGTCGTGACGTCGCGTTCATCTAAAAAGCATTGGCCATCGCGACGCGTCCGGCAACGGCGAACTGGGCAAACCAACTGCGCAGTCTGCGCAATCCACGCCTCAATGTCCATCCCGTGTTTTTGCGATACACACACCTGTCTCACGACCAGAGCCAGCTATGGAGATCACTTTCGACCTGCCAGACTCCACGGACTGGATAGCGACGTCGCTCCCCGCTTTCGAACCACTCGAGGCAGCTTTGCGCTGCGAAATGTGCAAAGAGTTCTACTCGAACCCAGTCATTACATCATGTTCGCATACGTTCTGCTCAATATGCATACGACGGAGTATAGCTGCAGATGGAAAATGTCCGAGTTGCAGGACAGTCCTGTCGAGCGACAAACTGGCGCCAAATATCGCTGTGAGGGAGATTGTTATGCGCTTTCAAGAGGCGAGGCCGAAGGCTCTGGAGTTGGCGCGAACTGATACAGAGGAAGAGGAAGAGATCAGGGCCAGGAGTAACAAAAAAAGAAAGATGGCGGACACCGACATCGAGGACGACGAAGACACAAGGCAGACGAGGTCACGTCAAACACGGCGCAGCAGGCGTAATGGTGGTACGAGCGATGCGCCAGTGGAAGTACCGGACAGCGGGGACGAGGGCGACGAAGACTTTCTGCCAGATGGTATGGCCAAGTGCCCGATCTGTAATGAGGCCATGAAGCAGGAGCTCGTCTTCAATCATCTGGATGTATGCACAGGGCAAAGCTCGTCACAAGGACGAAGCACGCGGTCAAAGTAGGCAGACGAGTATGTTCGATTCCGCTGTCACCATGCTAATACAATTCGCAGAACCAAGAATGCGTTTCCTGTGGCACTACAAAGACGACAGAAGGACCCGTCGCCCCCACCGACACGCCAGTCACAGCTAAATTATGCCATGATGAGGGAAGGCGCGCTGCGCAAGAAGCTACAAGAGATCGGGATACCGAATTGGGGTACCAAAGATCTCATGAAGCGGCGGCATATCGAATGGCTGAACATTTACAACTCGAACTGCGATGCAGACGAGAGCGTACGAAAACCGAGGAGGCAGCTGGTAAAGGAACTGGAGGAGTGGGAGAACACACAAGGCGGGAGAGCAGATACCAGGGAAAGCAGGGTTATGAGGAAAGACTTTGATGGCAGTGGCTACGCGAAAAGTCATAAAAGCGACTTCGATGACTTGATCGCTCAAGCTCGGAAGAAGCGTGCAATGCTGAAAACCAAGGACAAGAAAGAGGCGAGTAGTAACGCGGATGAGAATGCGCATGAACAGCCCCAGGCAGACCCTGAGCCAGTTGTCGAATTGGCAGATCCGCCTATCAGTGCTGAGCAATCACTGCCTCTTATACAGCGGAACGGGGTTGAGAGGCAGGGTCTCAAAAACCACGAAACCGACATCGAAACGTATCAGGACTCTTCAAAAACGGCAATCAATGCAGATGCAATGCAGACATGCAAGAGTGCGGCATCAGCTACTGCAGCGCAAGACGAAGTATCTGCTGGATTTCAAAGCCCCATCGGAAGTCCTTCCCGAGATGTCCCCATGCTCTCTGTTTCCGGAGATCCGATCAAGGACGTAGACATGTCCGCCAGGTCGTAACCATGGTTCGAAACCAAAAACCAATTATTGACGCATCTTAAACATCCTCTCAGACCCAACAGCACTCAATTTCTTTTCTTCTCACCACAGCACAAACACTGTCTTCACCATGCTCCTCACCCCAGCTGTGCGCAGAGACTCGGCCCACCCCCACAAACTCCCTCGCATGCCTCCCGCCGCTTCGCCGCTCCCCCTCTCCTCGATGCCCGATACAGTCACAAACCCCGATCGCGCAAAACCCATCGACATCCAACGCGTCCTCTCCCCTCTACGCGCCCGCCGCACCCCTGTCCTGGTCAATGCGCCGGATGTAGAGTGGCGGCTCGCTGCACCACCTCATCTAAGATGTATGCCGTCGTTGGACTCGGTCGTGAGTGGTGGTACGGTGGGCAATGGGAGTACAGATATGAGCGAGGAGAAGACGGTGGCTTTGGAGACGAGTGAGAGGGCTGTTCGGCCTCATCAGTGTGTGCAGCGGGATGGGGGCTTGGTGGCTGAGATCTCAAGGCCGAGGTCGAGTGAGAATGGGAGTGAGACGTCAACGGTAACCACCGTGCCTGGAGCGCATGCCCTCGGTGTTGACACGGTAACTCCCTCTCCGCTGATCTCTCCCCAAACTCACATCTTGAGCGACGACGAGGATGACGACAACATGGGAGCGAGCTCCGAGGTCGAACTAGGAGAAGTGGACGAGCCATACGTCTATGTGTATCATCCACATATGCTTTCGCCTGTGTTAGAAGCGAGCCCTAACCCGAGTCTCGTGCCTTCGATACTGTCGGAGAATGTAATGGAGCTCGAGCCAACCCAATCAACCGAACCGCAATCACACGGCCAAGACAATGCTCAGGCTCGCAGTCCTCACATTGCCACATGCGTACAGGACGATCAGACTGCCGGCGAAATAGACGCCACATGGCCACACACCGCACACTCCCAAAGCGGCAGAGCACAGAAGTATGGTGGAACAACCAAAACCAGCGACTCGACCGCTCGACCACTCAAGCAAGATGCTAAGGCCAAGTCAAGCGGTCCTCAAAAAAGACTTGTGCGGCTCAAGAACGACGTCAAGCGCATAAGCAAAAAAGCTGTAGAGCGTGTGGTGAAAAACTTGGTCGCGCGCGCTTTGGTGCATGTTCTATGAATGGGTGGGGGATCGGGCCAGGTCAGGCTGGGTAGCAGTTTGCATCGAGTTGAAAAGGAGGCGGAGAGACAGAAAGGGGCCAAGGACAGAGGAAGCGGGCGGAGGAAAGAGGAGAGAGGGGGGGGGGG
>JUDZ01009412.1:0-21705 GCA_000812845.1 Stagonosporopsis tanaceti | reverse complement strand
TCTCTTCGAAGAGACCAATCAGTGAGTCTGACCCGGGCCCACCGTTTAACCATAAAGTAAATGGGTCCTCGGATGGCTTGTTGCGAGACTCGAAGAACCAGTAGAAGACGTGGACCTGTACTGTCTTAGATGTTTTTCTTCAAATAGAACAGGTACGTACATCTGGTGTGAGATCGACATATCCAGAATAGCTGTCTACACCTGGGGTGGTCTCGCAGATGCCAGGGTTCTTGTACCGAACGGTAACATTGTTAGGAGCCGAGGCAGTTTTGTAGTCACTTGTCTTCTTTGGTAGGTATACATGGTCACTGCGCTTGTGCCATTGCTTCTTAGAGACAGCATCGACCTGCAGCGCAAGCGAAGCAAGCGCTGCCCAAGTTACTGATCGTGCGAACATAGCAAGGAATGATGGCGCTGTGGACGAACAGATGGGAGAGACACAGGTGACAAGCTTCCTTGGCGTATTTAAGCATCGGTTGAAAAGCTTGTCGCGTCACCTTGTCAAGGCCATTATCTTGAACATCTGCGGGGTTTTGGCTATAATCCTGGTTTATGCAGGCAACTTGGTTTTGCTCCTGCCTGAACCGGATTAGCCGCACCGTATTTCATGCTCGATGCGGCTCCCAATCTCACCGAGCGAACTGGATGACGTGATTGCCAGAGTACAAATCGATGCTGATTGACTGAGATCTTCTCGGCAACGGACGGAACTTCCTGACTAGTCAAGGGCGGTTCGGCTAGCGATAGCAATGCAACGTAAGCCTCGTGTGAGCCCGTCATGGTCAGTTCACGATGTGGACTACGATTGCAGCTTTGATCTAGAAACCATCATTCTGTGTTGGTCCCAGTACTTCAACTCTCTGCATTTCACTCTGCTTATTGACTGTCGTGGCTCTGCGCGCAACAGCTTTTCTTCTCAGCCTGCGACTTCGCGTCTCCTTCCAGGTCACGACCCAATCCATAATAGAGCCCCCATAGAATGCAAGAAAGAGGCTAAAGCCCACAGTCACGACCGTCAGACATCCAGCAACAAGCCAGAAGAGCCGCTGCGTCCTTTCCATGTCTCTTATATCCGAGAAGTTCATCCCGAAGAAAGAGGAGATGAAGGATAGTGGAAGAAAAATGATTGTAACAATAGTAAAGACCAAGATGGCTTTGCCATGGTCTTCAAGCCGTATGTTGACGAGCTGGATGGTACGGTTGATAAGGGCATTGCTGTTCTCGCGTAGGTCGATAAGATCGGCGTGTTCACGTTCGAGACTGTCCAATAATTGTGCGAACGGATCGAAAAGATGGTTCGAAAAGGAAAGCTGACGATAAGTCGACGCACCTGCTGGAGGTATTGACGCTGTTGGCGTCTTGTGATTGGGCTGTGTCGAGGTGAAGGGTCGATCCTCGATCCTCTCTGATTTCAAAAACCCCTGCAAAGTGCTGACGACCTCCATTTGTTGCTCCATGATAGCGATGATAATGTTAAGCTCTTCCTGTACCTGCAACAAGTCCATGACTAGCTTGGTGCTCGGGGCTCGATGCAGACGATACTGCAGGTGACCGAGGTAGCTGGCGAACCTGTCCGAAAGACACAGAGTAATGTCGGACCAAAAGCTGCGATGCAGCATTCCCAGTGCGCCGCTAAGAGCAGTAACGATATGTGTGGTGGCTGTGTAGTCCTGCTGGTCTCCAGCATTCATAGACGCATTACGAATGCCACGGAACGATACTTCCGCAATCCTAGCTGACAACTGCAGAGGTGGCCAGCGTGCTTTCCAGCTTTGATTGCTAGAGAAGGTGACAACATGGCGCGCATCAACCACCAATATCCACAGTTCGTCGACATTCAGACTAGTTGGATAGTGACCGTACCATCGCCGGACTTTCAGATCAAGATTGCGATCAGTCAGCCAGGGCTTGTGTTTGGTGAAGACCTGCTGAGATTCCCGGTCTGTTGTATCCTCAAGCCGGTAAAAGTGCTGCAAGATTGAGCGCAGCATATGTGATGAGCTTCTTGCAGACTGATAGCCCTCCCTAGGATCTACTTGGAATCTGAGTGGTGGTGGTTCGCCTTCAACAGTCCAATCTAGAAATGGTACGCTGAGTAACAGTGGTCCTTCGACATGTCCAGTTGTAGCATTGTGGCCTTTACTGAGATTCTGAAAGAATGGTGCAAAGTATCTTCCATGCTTGGAGAAACGCTCTTGCTGGCCGACGCAATGCGCGAGTTGATGGAGAGCTGCCACAGTTTGCTGAGGGCATTGAGACCAATCTGATAAGGCGAGAAGACATCCTGAAAGATAGTCTGAGTACTTGCTGGAGATGTGTATCCAACGACATTTTCGCAGTTCAGGCGGGTCAGAGGCTGATGTCTGCACCTTGTTGCTCCTCAAACAATTCATCCATCCAAACTCAAAAGCAAGCTTCTGGAAATGCGCGCGCACGCTTTTGGTTGCATCGTCCAATGGTATAGTCTTCGCCAAACGGTCTCGGTTCTCTAGTTGTGGCAACAGCGAGGACGAGAGGATCTCGTGCATTACCAGCATTGAGCCGGACTCATAGGGTCCGTCATCGAGGCGCACATCATGAATCTGTATCTGAGCTGGGGAGAGGCGGCGATTGCGCCAATACGGATCGCTGTGCCAGTCAACCGTAGGAGCTGCTGCTTTTGCGGGTTCCATTGTGAAACCGAAGAATGCGCGATCGGTTGACAGGAGAAGCGCGACGCGCACGCGAACGAGCGAATCACAGGCAGTCTATTATGTGGAGTCAGCCCATCATCATCGGAACGATTGTCAATCACTATCCAAACAGCTCTGCAGTTGACATGCGCTGAACGAACTTGGGTCATGTTTTATTGATCTGAGTTGAGTGAATTTGGCCCTCACCGCTTGGAAAAGTTGCCTGTATCTCTCATGCACCATACATACCATTGCTGCGCGCACAGGTACTGTTTGTTTGCTGCTCACCCATCGATGACGACAGTAAGCGGTCATGCAAAGCTGAGGATGGGTCAACAGCCCGGTCGTACAGGTCGGCTCTCCGCAGGCTGAAGCTTTCTTCGATGTACTTAGCACCCATCTATCAGACCCGTCTTCATATCGTTCCTCCCCGGAAGAAGACCTCTCAACAATTCTAACGATGTCGCAAAAAGGGTACGTTGCACTTACACATAGACCGTGCAGGTACATACTTACGTGCAATAGCCATCCTAGCCATCCGGCGTTTGTGCATTTCCCCATTACGTTCACAGCCATTACTGGCGCGTTGGACGCTGTCTACTGGGCATCCAAGATTCCAGCTACTGCCGGTCTGGTGAATTCCGTGTGTGAGTATAGTCCGGTGTCTAGCATGAGACAGCGTCCTAACGTACATAGTCAAATCACTGGACAGGAGTATTCAGCCTAACGCATTTCCAGTGCTGTCATACTACAGCACCATCATCACGATCCTCGTTACTCTCCCAGCTGTCGCAACCGGCGTTGCGCAACTGGCTCCAGTGATTCAACGTGACGGATTCCAGTCGAAGAAAGCAAAGGTCGGCGCGGTACACGCATTGCTCAATGATATCGCGCTCATCGGTACGATCTATAACTGGTGGACTCGCAGCCAGCAGATTGGCTTCACACCCAGCACCACAAATGTGCTCGTCAGCGCAGGTCTTGCTCTGCCCATTACGATGTATTCGGCATATCTCGGAGGATCGCTCGTGTATGAGTACGGCATGGGCTTCTCAAGGAGCAGCTCGCTCAAGAAGTCGCAGTAGAGAGAGACGTCAGGAAAATAACGATTTGCGCGTTCATTCGGCGGTTCGGAGTACGGCGGGCGAAACTCGTTCGAAGCGTGAGTTGGTCTCCAACCATGGAGTCGCGCAAAGATAGCTTATTCGAAGCACTTCAACGCATCAGAATATCTCGCATAGTGACTATCGATTATTGAAAGACTGATTTTAAATGACTCCAAATATCTCGCCTGTTCGCCGCTGTCGGCCAGCATCCTGGCTTATCGTGGCCCCACCGCGATAAGACATGCATACTCCAACTTCTAGAGATACGGATTGCCCTCCGGCTTGCTGCTTGCGATGCACGTTACGCCTGTTACGTAGTGACATGCTCCGACGGGCCGGTTAGCATCGATTGACCACTCAGCCGTCACTTGCCCTGCGCTTATCACTTTTGCCAATGCTGCCCCAACACGTATCTAACCTCATGAGTCGAAAGATGTTGTGCTGCAAGCTTCTTATCCCCAGCCAAGAGCTTACTACCGGCCACCTAGTGAACGGAATGGATACAGCAACGACTCGTAGGAGTGGGATGGGTGTGCGACAGTAGTCCGCGGTGTCGTGAATATCTGGGGTATAAGACTGCTTCGGAAGCTCCACGGTTATGCTCTGCAGGACTAAGTCAAGTTTCAAGGGTTCAAGACTCAGAATGTTCTCACCGTGGTCTTGTAGCATTGCTCTCGTTAGCCTTGCTACCGGTGTTCAGGCAGCTGTTTCGTCGACCGGATTCACAGTGTCCCTTACGGACATTGACTACTTCCTTCCTCCGAAATCGGTCGCAAGCATCACTGGTTGTGACGAAATCAAGGCTTCGTTTGAAGATGGGCCGTTTGTTCCATTTACTGTTGTCAAGAGCGACGGCTACGGCGTATTGGACATAGCAACTGTCACAGCCAAATACACAGAGCAGGATGACGTCTGGCAAGAGGGCTTTCTTGATGGTACGTACCAAACTCAACATTTGCACAGGATGTAGTTGACCAATCTAGCTCTCTATATAAGCGGCGGTACCGCAGGCAATTCTTCAGTCACAATCATCACTGGCACGTTAACTGGCAGCTTAATGCCAGGTCCGTACTTCATCAACGCAGCTGGTCAAGTTTACGAGGCATGGCGACTGTACAGCGACGTAACAGGTGCTTTTACTGAATCCGCGATCGCTAACGGAGACGGTTCTTACTCCGTGCTTCCTGCTGGAACTCTTGGTCAGAAGCTTGCTGTTGCTGTGCCATCTCGTCTCTACTTCGAGAAGACTGCTGAGAAGCCATTGGCTGGCGTCAGAATTGGTATCAAGGACATCTACGACATCAAAGGACTGCGCACTTCCAATGGCAATAGGGCTTGGTACTGGCTGTATCCCCCTGCCAACAGCACCGCGACGCCCGTTCAAAATCTTATCGATGCGGGTGCTGTCATCGTTGGCAAGATGATCACTTCGCAATTCGCCAATGGTGAAACTGCCACTGCTGACTGGGTAGACTATCACTCGAGTTACAACCCGCGTGGCGATGGCTATCAAGACGCATCTTCCAGCTCGGCTGGCGGTGGTGCTGGAACAGCTGCGTACGCCTGGCTTGACGTCTCACTCGGATCCGACACTGGCGGCAGTGTTCGCGGTCCATCGCAGGTCCAGGGCCTTTTTGGCAACCGTCCTTCTCACGGCCTTGTCACTCTCGAACACACCATGCCCATGGCCCCGGTCCTCGACACCGCCGGCCTCCTCGCTCGCGACCCGCTCATCTGGAAGGCCACCGCGCAGGCCATGTACGGAGCTAACGTCACTCTCAGCGGCGTTTACCCAACGAGCATCAAGACCCTCGCCTGGCCGACCGAAGCGAACAACATCGCCAACGGTCTGCTCATTGACTTCCTCGCTAACGTGACTGATTTCCTCAATGCGAACGCATCCGCATACAACGTTACTGCATCATGGAGCACCGACAACCCCACCCTCGAGCCTCTCGCAGCAATGATGAACCTCACCTACGCCATCCTGATCACCAAGCAGCAAACACCACTTGTCCGAGAGCCCTTCCTGGCCGACTACGCTGCTGTGCATGACGGCCGCACGCCCTTCATCAACCCGGTGCCGCTGGCCCGCTGGGGTTGGGGTGACAACCAAACCGCGACTCTCGAGGAAGGCATCGCAAATAAGACGACCTTTATGTCATGGGCGAATAGCACCTTCCTGGCTCCGTCGGCACAGACCTGCTCCGAGAGCCTGGTCATGTACGTCGGCTCCACAGCACGCACCAACTACCGCAACGTGTACCTGGATGAGCCCGGTGTGCCGCTGGGATGGAGCAACAGCCGGATCTCCATCTTCTCGGAAGCTCCAGATTTCGTTGTTCCCGTTGGTGAAGCGCCTTATAACTCGACCATCACACAGCATGTCGAGTACCTCCCTGTGACTGCAAATTTCATGGCTGCGAAAGGCTGCGACGGCATGCTGTTCAGTCTGATCACCGACCTGTACGAGGCGGGAATAGTGAAGAAAGCGCTTGCGGGCAAAAGTGGGGTCACAGGGGGTGAGATATTGTTTAGGAGGGGGATTTGAGTGAAGGGCGTTTCGTAGAAAGGCCGTTTCGATTAGACATTATTAATCTATTACTGTTCTTCATCCAGGCTGCGGATCTCGATGCCCTCCTGCCCGTCGCATGCGCTGATGTGTCCAAAGTACCACAGATGCGCATCGATGTCGACACCGAAATCGCCCTCGTTGCCCTTGAGGTTCAACGTGCCCGTCAAGACATTCACGTCGCCAGTGCCAGGCTGCGCATCATTCCCGGTGGTGATGTAGTACTCAGGGGAGGTGTGGCGGTAGCCGAGCAACGCTGGGGGCAGCTTAGGCACGGGGTCGTTCTTGTGGGTTACTCGGTAGTTCTGGCCCTTGCTTGTGCCGGAAATGTAGTCGGCAAGGCCTTGCAGTCCAACCTTTGGCGCGCCGTAGGTGTACAGATCGACTGTGATACCTTGGCTACGTAAAACGCCGGCTGCGAGGCTGGCAAGGGCTCCACCTAACGAATGGCCAGTGGAAACGACCTTGAAGGATGGGTATTGCGCTTGTGCTGCCTTGATGACGGAAAGCACATTGGTCTGCGCCTCAAGCCATGACTGCCAGAATCCGATTGAAGAACTGCATGTCGCGCAGATGGTGGTCGGGACAACGGGGAACTTGACGTTGGTAAGCCAGTTACGGACAGACCTTGATCCGCGGAAGGAGAGCACAATGAGCTTGTTGGTAGTGTCCGTGGCGACGAAGCCGGTGATGTCGGACCTGAGCGAGCTGGAAGAGATTAGTATCTGTGAAGTTGTAGATGCTGGAAAAGCTTACTTTTCAAACTCTGTCAGTGTGTTCGTGTTGGCTGCCTCCACCCGAGCACAATTACCCTGAGGGCAAGCGATCTTCGTGTTGGGGCTGTTGTTGTTTCCAACACAGTATGCTGCAGCAGAGTACTGGCTGAAGAACTGGAGTTGGTCGAGAACATTGGCAGACACCGCTTTCTCGAAGTTAGCAACGTATTGGACTGTGAAAGGTGGTGTGTCAACATACCTCTCTTTTCAATTTCAACCGGCACAGCGGTGACAATACCAATAGCACCAAGGAGCACAGCTCCTAATCTCAGTATCGAAGACATGATGTGGGAATTCCGGAGTGCGGATCAATGTACGACAAGGCAAACCACAGCGAATCTAGTCCAATTACACAAGCAACTGGTAAACAGAACGTTCTTCGCGGCCACGACCCATCATCAAGCAGCGAACACCTCCGCTAGATATAGAGTCTGCCAGCACCGGCTTTTCGCATCGTCTGGCCGCTAACACACCCCGGTCAATCTGTGCTAGTGGTCTATCCCCCAGTCATGTTCACCATCGCGGAAGTCCGTGCCTCACAGTTTTCGGCCATGCTATGTTTAGACATAAATCCGTACCTGAGTGTCAAAGATTACTCAAAGGGTGAGGAGGTAGTTCCGCTGCCAATTGACACAGATTGCTACTGGGCTACCGACGCCGCATGTGGAAAAGGCGCCAGGGTGGTTGCCGAGATTTTGTGTAGGAGCCGACACAAGGCGTAGTAGGGCTGTGTTGTGCCCCAGTGGCAAGCCGCGACAACAGCAACATTGTGCTGGCGGAGGAACAGTCAAAAGCAACCATCGCACATATCATTACTATCACGTTTTCCATCTGCACAGGTCTTCAGTATAATGACATGCGGAAGTCTACATCCCTGAGGGTGTTGTTCACAAGCACCTGCATGAACCCACACTATCAACACCTGGAGTGCAGCGGCCGGTTGTCTTAGTCCCCACGAAGCTCGCCAATCAAAGTGTTGAACATCTGTTGTCAGCTGTGTAAGCTTAGCTTCAGCTTCAGCCCAGGAACTTGTTGCCGTGTTCCTGGTAACGTGTTTGCGGAAATGAGTCAAGTTACAATACAACACCAGTATCAACGGACTTCGATGGTCATCTCCGTTCCGGAAGACTAGCGGAACACTGCTTGCTCGTTGCGCTATGACTCTTTACGATAGAGATGTACTTTCTGACCCTACGCATCGCGCCCAAGGCTTGCAGATTCGAAATCTGGAGTTTGCAATTTGGCTGGCAGGTCAGACGAGGGGAAGCGAGATGACGTCGAACATTTGCAGGTGACCCCGGGCGTGTCGACAATACAGGAAGGCCGCATAACTGCAAGAGCGCCAAAGGGTACACACCGCGCAAGTATCGTGAAGTAGATACGTGGAGAAGCAGGAATTGCTTCGGTGTACTCACCTATTGCCGTTAGATTCTCGGCATATTTTCTGCGGGGGGCGATCTTCCAATATCTCGTATCTTGGCCAAGCGCGTACCTCGACACTGGGCACGCGACAAACACGATGAACGACTTGCGGGTCGATGCGGGTATCCTTGTTGACAACGCTCGGCAGAACTTCCATTGTGCTGTGTAGCCCTTTGAGCCATGTATTGAGAGCTGTCAGGTGTACGCGGGCGTTTGTTAGGAACAGGAAAAGGTCGCGAACTGACCGTGGAACTTCGGCGAAATAACAATCTACGCGCGCCCGTGGGCGGCGAGGCTACCAGAGTATCCGCATTGTCCAGAACGAAAGCGAACATGCCGCGAAGCTTGTCATTCGTGGGAGATGTGAGATCGCGGTTTCACTGTGGGAACCACGTGTGGTACCAAGGGTCAAATTTCTCGGAACCTCCCAGAACCAGGGTATTGCCGTGTGCAACGAGTCGTGCAAGGAAATGTAGAGCTTCGAGATTCAGACCGATCTCGCTCAGCTAAGAAGGTTGAGAGCTGTGGAAGTGGATTGTTACAAGGGTGTGAATTGCCTCTAAGGGGTATCGCTATATATACTGAATCGCGCAAGTCATCAAATTGAGAATGGAACTGCGCGCATGACCAGTTCCCCTTTGCGCAAGGGTGACGTCTTTATTGAGGAGGCACGAACGGCTCGACAAGCATTTTGGAGAAGCTGCAAAGGGATTAGCACCTCACACAAGCCCCGTACGGTGCAGGGACAGGGGAACTTACTTTTCTAGCTTTTCCTTACCACGGACCTCTTCGACAAGGAGTGGCATCTTGACTACGTTGAATTCGTCGTAAAGCTCCTCGATTTGGTCGAGGTACTTCTTCTGCATCTTCCGACGTGCGTTGCACTGCTCGCACGGGTTGTCCTGTTTAGGGAACAACAGCTGGTTAACCACAATCGAGTGTGTATCGATCTCGTAGCTGTTGAGTTCCTGGATCATGCGCTCGGTCTCGTAAAGCGACAAGAACTCTGGAATGCAGACGCACACGAAGGTAGTCAGGTCTGCGTCCTTGAACTGTCCGTTGACCTCGGCAATGGTCTTTTGTAGCGCATCCATCTTCTCGACAAGCTCGTCCATGCTCTGGCCGTTTGGCAAACGTCCGCCGCCGCCTAGGAAGCCGTTCAGCATAGGTCCGAACTGACGAGATAGCTGCGAGACTTTGCTGAGAGCTTTCTCCATGACAGTAGGGAACTGCAAAAAGCGCAGGGTGTGACCAGTGGGTGCAGTGTCGAAGATGATGGTCTCGTAAGACATGGACTTGACCTGCTTGAGGACTTCGGCGAAAGACATGGCCTCGTCAACACCAGGAATCTGTGAGAAATGTCAGTGTTGTCGTTTGCGTATATCTAGCTCTCGTAAACGTACGCTGAAGGCAAGATCCTGCATCATGTTGCCCATACCTCCAAGACCAGCCATAGGGTCCTGTCCCTCCTCACCACCTGCAGCGAGCAGGTCTTGTATGCTACCATTGGGATCGATCTCCATGGCGCTTAGGTTGTCAAAGCCATTCACAAGACGCGCATCCTTGCCGAATTTCTGATTGAACGCATCTGACAGGTTGTGGGCTGGGTCGGTGGAGATGAGGAGAACGGATTTGCGGTGCTTTGCAAGCTGAATGGCGAGGGAACACGATGTTGTCGTCTTTCCCACACCACCTTTGCCACCCACAAAGATCCAACGCAGCGACTTCTGGTCGAGGATGGACTGGAGCGTCGGCTCCAAGTCCTCGGGAGGGTTCTGGAGCTTCTGAAGCGCAGCGGTGGTCGCCATTGTGAACTTCGATATACGAGTGCGGTTCTGAGAGGAAAATGTAGTAGAGCCTGAACCAGATACGCTGTCAGTCAAGGTCGAACTTGCTCCCAGGATTGCTTCTGGAATGTTCCAGGAGAGGCGTAGCAGCTCGCCAGGTCATTGCCACAGACGAAAGGTATGATTGAAGGACAGAATAGGATAGCGGTACTTACGTACGAAGACGCAATCTGTAGGTATATGCGGTTGTTGTGTGGTTGTTGTGGATATGGGAAGCACCTGCCAAAGTTGATGCGGGGCGCGTCATAGCTTTTTGGGCGGGCGGGCGCGTCATTCCACTTTGCGCCGCACGCCACGCTTCAAAGTCCACCAACTTGTCCAATCACGTATTCTGAATCGATTGGATCTATAACATGCTATTGCACAGCTAATCATGGGCCTACAACCCTTACAATCCTACAAAAGCTCGACAGACCATTGTAGTGTTGTACAAAAGAGTCTCACCGGTGCCAAAACAGACCCTGAGCTCTCATGTGAACCTTTCTCCACGTTTGTTGCGCCAAAACACCACCTCAACACCCGAGAGTCGAATATCAGAAAGTCTACTTCTTCTTGCCCTTCGCCTTGCTCTTGCCTGCGGAGCCCGTCGATACCACGCTGCTGGCACGCGATGTCGCGGGAGACGCCTTGCCCTTCACTGTATCGAGCTGTTTATTCTGTTTGTCTATCAGCATCGGCCCGTTCTGTGTATGATATTGTACCAACCTTGACGCCGTTCTTGGCCTTCTTCTTGACAGGCTCTTCCTCCTCTTCTTCGGTCTCTTCTTCCTCGTAAGCACGCTTGCCCTTGCCGTTCTTGCTAGCATCACCACCAAGCTCACGGACAACAGTCTGGATGAGCGTTGTGCAGCGACGACCAATTTCCTGGGGTGTGCGGCTGAGGAAGAACCAGTCGAAGCGGAACAGAGGTGATTCTCGGATCTCGTCTCGGATTCTGTCAAAGATGTCATCTCCTTCGACGCCATGCTTATGCAGCATTACAAGCAAAAAGCGGTCCTCCTCTTCGGTGTAGACCTTCTTGTTCGTTGTTGAGACGGTGTACTTGATCGTCATCTGTTGCATAGGCATCCTATACATGCCGATCTTCTTCGCAAGCAGGCGCTTCTTGTTCTCTGAGTCACGAACACGCTGCTCACCGTCTTCGACAACAGTGAGATACTTCTGCCAGTTTTCCAGCTGCTTGTACTTCTTCCAGAAAACCTTAGCGTACTCTTTGATCTCGTCGGTATTCTTTCCGTCCACTTCCTCGGAAATGCCTTCGTAGTTCGATCGTCCATACTTGGCAGATCCATTTAGGAATTGCTGCAGGTCTCGCTTGTTCCACTCGGGGAAGCCTTGCTCGATCAAGCGCTCTTTCTCGACCTTCTCTTCCTCCGTTAGCGGCTCAGCATTATCGATCTCCTTTTGGGCGAGCTCTTGGTCAGCTTCGCGTGCTTCGAGGTCCTCGTCAGGGCCCTCGGGAAGGGGCGCTTTAAGGCCATTTTCCTTTCGATACCATGCGGTCTCCTTATCCTGGAGCTCAGCGAGTTTCTCCGGGAAGAACTGGTAGTCGTGGATGACGACCTGCTTGGGCGCTCGGGGTACCCTGGGTTGCTTGCTCTCGGTTCGACCGCCAGTGGCCAATGCATTGCGGTAGTACTTGTCGATTCCATAATTCTGCTCTTTGCGCTCACGCTTGGAAGGATTGATCCAGTTTAGACCAATATCCTTCTTTCGTGGCTCGAATGTCTCACCGTTCCACTCGTAAGTCGAATCCGATGTGAACTTCTGCAGATCGTCCAAACCTAGCTTCTCGTATTTCGAGTTCAGCTTTGCAGTCGCCTCTTCACCCCGCTTCATGACTGCGTCAAAGTCGTCATCGGCTATTTCCTGGTCCGTAGCTGGCCCGACCGCTCCCTTGCTGTTGAAGACCTTCTCAGCACCGTGTTGAATCATGGTCAGCAGCTCATCCTTAGAGGCAGCGTTCTTGGCGGGCTGTTGGCTACGCCCCTGTTGAATGACCAGTTGGTCGAGACGTAACTTTTGAGCTGCGCGTTCTAAGACCTTTTCCTCGATGGCACCCTCAGTGACGAAACGGAAGACGTGAACTTGCTTCTTTTGGCCGATACGATGAGCACGATCCATAGCTTGAAGATCAGCCTGCGGGTTCCAATCGCTGTCGAAAAGAACAACGATATCAGCGGAAGTCAAGTTGATGCCCAGGCCACCAGCACGAGTTGTTAAGAGAAACAAGAACTTCTCGGAGTCCTCTTTGTTGTAATCGTCAATAGCTGCGATTCGATCCTCGTGGGCGGTAGAACCGTCAATGCGACAGTACTGGTACCCGCGCATCACCGAGTAATCCTCCATGATGTCCAGAACACGACTCATTTGAGAGAATATGAGAACTCTGCTGCCCTGAGCTTTCATGCGCTTGAGCAGCTTATCCAGCATGACCATCTTGGCAGCATTAGTGACCAAGTGCTCGTCAGTCGTGTAAGGGGGGCCAGGCTCAGCACCCTCGAAGAGGTAAGGATGGTTACAGCACTTGCGCAACTGCATAACAATGTTAAGCAGGCGCGTCTTGGACTCCTTGTTTCCAGCGCCACCGTTGACGGCATCGATGTCCTTCTCGAGAATCTTCTTGTACCACTGGACTTGCATATCCGACAAGCCGACATACAAATTAATCTCCTTTTTGGGTAAAAGAGACTTCTCAACATCGGCCTTTACACGTCGAAGCAAGAAAGGTCGCAGAACCTTGTGAAGCTGTTGTACAACGGTATCCGAATCTGCATTCTGCTGAGAAAACCACTCGTCAAACGCAGACGAGTCACCGAATACGTCTGGCATCAAGAAGTTGAGAAGAGCCCAAAGCTCGTGCAAGTTGTTCTGGAGCGGTGTTCCGGTGATAAGGAGTCGGTTGCGAGAGTTGAACATGCGGACCATCTGCGCGAGGGATGACTCCTCGTTCTTGATGCGATGCGCTTCGTCGATGATGATATACTCCCATGCAAACTTCTTCAGGGCTGTCTTTTCACGCAGAATCATTTCGTAACTAGTGATGCAGACGTCGAAGTTCTCGTCCACAAGCTCGTCGCGAATGAGCTCGGCACGTTCGTCCTTGTTTCCCTGCAGAACAAGAACCTTGATCTCTGGGATCCATTTCGCAAACTCACGCCTCCAGTTGTCAAGGGTCGACTTCGGTACAGCGACAAGGTGGGGTCCGTTGATGCCAGCGATGAAACGGAGGTAGCCAAGGAAGGAGATGGTCTGCAGTGTCTTTCCGAGACCCATCTCGTCAGCCAGAATGCCAGAGATACCGTTTTCGTGCAGCGAGATCAACCAGTTGAGACCGGCGACTTGGTAGTCACGCATGGTACCGCCCTGGATGTAGCCTGGCGATTCTCTGAAGACCGTCTCATTGTGTCCGCCATGCTTTTCCTCGCGCACAAGCTCCGCATCTTCCTCCTGCTCGGTCTTGCGGCGACGCTCGGCAGCAGCTCCGCCTTTGCGCACCTTGCTCGCCTTCGATTTCTTGGCCTCTTCCGCGTCTTGCGCATCGATCTTGGCGATGATGTCCTTGATGTGAGGGTTGGGGTTCGAGTCGATGAAGTGGCGGAACAGATCGGTCAGACCAAGGAGGTATCTAAATCGGCGAACAGTGTCGTCTTCCTGTGAAAGCAGATCATGTCAGCTAGGTCGTCATACCGGACGTACGTCATGTGGTGCTGCGTACCTTTGATACACCTAGGCGATCGTGCTTCTTTCCATAAATGGTCTTGCGCATGTTCATCTCCTCAGCGCGTCGTTTCCGGCCATCGACTGGCGCGTCGCCTGCCACGCTACTGGCTGTGGTGTTGGGTTGTGTGTCCGAGTCCTGCGCGGTTGTCAGTCTTAGTCAAGACCAGGCGCGTTTGTCATGATGCATACCGTGTAGTCAGGTGTATCCAGGTTGTACTGCAACGATACATCAGCTTGTTTGCTCTCATTGACCGTTCCTCATCGTTACCACCACATGCTCTGGAGCGAGCCTTGGGAAGCAAATTGTGCGCGTGCGTCTTACTCACCCCGAATTTCTTGAAGCCGTTCATCCTGTCGTCCTGGTCCTGCATCTCGACGTCTTCGTGCGTCGAGGCGTCGGCCGTCGAGGGGTCAGAGCCGCGTCCGTTGCTCTTGCGCGCCATGTTGCCCGTATGGGCTGTCCGCCGCGTCTTGGTCGTGTGAATGCTTCCCGGTTACTGCGCAAAGCTGGCTGAAAAGGTTTCTGAGTGCCTGTGACGTGTCGGCGATGGGAGTGGTGGGCGCGTTGGGGTCGCGGTAGCGCAAGGTGGAGTCGAGTGAGCAGTGCTCTGTCTTGAAGTGCATAGCCAAAAGTTACGCTAGCGTGTTGTTACGGCGGGCCATCAGAACCACTTGCGTACGTTCATAGTGGCCGCGATTCCTCCTTTTTGGCCGACTACCAGATCAGTACGTGGGAAATCTGTGCTTCCATTGCACCCAACGCGTCAAATCCCCTGATGATTCTAATGTATCCCCTTCCCAACCTACAACCAATCATAAGACACGTCTATCACACGCGTTCAGAAGCTGTGACGTCAGATTCGTCGTATTGGAAGGGCAAGTCCATTCTGAGGACTCGAAACAACTAAGATTAGGCACGTATCGTGCGTGTAGTGGCAACTATCACCGTCCTGACCCAGTCTATGCTCTTGACTGCCCATTCTCCCGCATCCTTATCGTCGCTGTAAATGACCGCTACAAGTTCATACCGCTCACAGCCAGTGCCTCTGGCTCGCCTTCCTCGTTCTCGTATAAAGGATTCATCTGTGCTTCTCTCAGCCACAATCGCCAGCTTTTGTCCACGCACTTCTCGTTCATGATCTTACAACTTTTTGCTTCCTCCTCGTTCAGATACTTTACTTTCTGCCAGTCTCCACCGGCGAAACTCAATGCCTTGGTCAAGAGCTCGCAATTCGTCTGCGTGTACAGTGCTCGATAGACTGCCTCTTCAATCGACTTCCCCACACAAGTGAACCCATGTTTATGCTGCAGCACTACCGGCGTCGACGGGTGGAATTTGCGGGCCAGCGCTTTTCCAAGTGGTTGGTTCTTGACCAGCATGTCCGGTGTTATCTCGACTTTCCCGACAAGATCGCTGTACGCATCCTGTGCGTCAAACACGGGAACACCCTTCGCTGAGCTGCCGAGGAACCCGGCCATATGGAACACTGGTCGTACTGGCACTCCTGCCAACGTGAACGGGATCACTGTTTCGCTATGCGAGTGGACTACACAATTGATATCTGGGAAGCGTCGAAAGATTTCGCCGTGGATGTAGCGCTCAGAGTACCCCTGTGGGGCATTGGGATCTACAGGCGTGCTGTCGCGTACTCTATAAGAGACGAAGTCCTGCTGCGATTTGACTAGAGCAGGCGCGCCAGGGTCGTAGGCGGCTATCAAGTATTGGTCTGATGCCATTGGGTGTCGTAGCGAAATGTGACCGAATGCATCGACGAGGTGGTGTTGGTGTAGAATGTGATTTGCGCGTATGAGGAGGCGGAGCCCCTGCAGGAGCGGCGCAGGTAATTCCGTCATGACCTGCGTTGTGGAAGGCCGTGTGATGATTGACGGCGCGATAGACCTAGGTGGATTGGGTGGAGTGGATATCTGCGGTATGGATGTCGGAGTCGTCGAAAGTACCGGACGGTGCAAGACTGTGCTTATGTCTATCTCGGTTGAGCGTATTAATGGTTTCGTGGGTATGTACACCGGTGTTGTTGGCTCTGAAATGTCAAGGTTTTCGGTTTTGAGAACAGCGTGCAGGGTACGGTGAACCAAAGGCGCGTTATGGAAGCCGTAAGTCGTAATATTGTAATCGCGAATGCCTACGCGATCGTCGAGAGCTTCAAAGCCATATGTATATGTCATGTGAAGGGATGGGTCCCACCAGGAGTCCTAGCTTATCTACGCTCGTAGGTATGGCGATCTTATAGTCATTGCGTTCTGGTTCCTAGCTCTTTCTGGTGTAACAATAGTTGTCTTGTGTCGTTTCGTTGTGGCTAAACTTGGTAAACACTTCATAAGAGATGAAACATGACAACCGATGCTCTTCTCGGACAGGTGGAACCATCGTCAGAACTAGGTGGCTTGGTGTCGCCTCGTAGATGCGATGCATCTGTTGGGCGTGCGCGATGGGCACACCAGCTGCGGGGAATGAGCGGAATGACGTGAGGGGATCCGGAATCAACTTCTATGGATGTCCGGAACACAGGTCGCGACTGTTGTCGCATGCATTGCGCACATCTTACTTGGGTTATTTACTGTCAAGATTTAATCGCGGGATCTCTTTAAGTAGTTCTGCGAGTCTGTGACGCCGCTGCTCTTTCTTCGCGTGTCTTCTGGAGAACAGCAAGCGTGCACAATCTGCAAGGGAAGATACGAGAATGGCATCGAGCTGGTCCAATTGGGTTATTGCAGTGTCTACTGCAGCTCTTCTGGCGTTCTACTACGACTTCAAGAGCTGGCAAAGCTATGGTGCGTACTAACACCAGCGCTGCCCTCTCGCTGCCACAGCGCTGACGCTCCCAGGAACCGGTGGGACGCCGCCAACAGTACAGGGCTACCTCAAGATCCGGCGATGGGGCCTGTACCTCCTCTACAAACGACAAAATTTACTCGACCCATCAGCAATTCCAGATACAGGCGTAGCATACCTTAAACCTGGCAAAGTACCAGAGCGATCGGGCTCTCCACCGCATATCGTGCGCTGGACGTTGCCTCAACGCCAGTTTCCTGAGGCGATTACGAAGGCCGCATTGAACGAACTCACAAATCTCATGCAAACCTTCGCCAGCATGGCGCCCTACTCTGAGTACATTGAAACCCACCCAAGCAAGACAGAAGGCGGTACAGGACCAGCGATTTACGTTAAGCCTGATGTAAAGACCATCAACCCGGTTGCACACAAGATCTTCTACGAAGTCGCCCATGTGCATCCTAAAGAGAATTCGCTGCATGTCTATGTCAGTCCAAAGGATGCAAAGACTGTGGTAAGCAGAGGCTGGGGCCGGCGCTTTCCGGTCACTTGGTTAGCTCCACCAAGCTGGATCATGGTGTATGCTCCAAGAGATGAGAGGGAGCTAGAGGTGGTGAAAGAGATCGTCAGGGGTGCAATATGTTATGCGATCGGCATGGAGGTCTCTGATGTCAAACCCTAATTGCAAGCTTGCCGGTACTACAATGAGAGCTCTCTTTGAACATACAAACGCACAATGCTCCCTTCATGAACTTGCAGCAGGATCTTGATGCATCTCAGGATTCATGGGGGATGTCCAGAGTAAGCCGGCCTCGTATTTCACGTCACACAACGCAGGTAGTGCAGCAAACAGCGCATCATGCGTCATTATGCTTATATGACATACACTCGGCACACCGCCGAAAGATTTAAGCATCGCCTCAGGGCGGAGATCCGATGAGCTGCGGATCGCTGAAGCCACCCGCTAGTTCAGCTCCACCCGGTGTCGACTAATAGCCGCTAAGCTGCCCTACATCTGAGCTTGACGTGATAACCCAGCTACCTTGTACCGGGTTTTATCCTCTCACTCGTTTTTAGAATACTATGAAGGTTCTCATTATCGGAGCAGGTACAGTCAACGTTGTTTACGCTCATCACATGTAACACTCTAATCTCCTCTCCAGGCCCAGCAGGCTGTGCCCTGGCTCACGGACTGAAGAAGGCTGGCATCTCCTACCGCTTATTCGAAAAAGGCGAGAACGTTTACCGACATCGCCACTGGGCATTTACTCTAGGCTGGGCACGACCTTACCTCCTCAGTCTCGTACCGGAAGAAGTCGGTTGCAGACTGGATACGTGCGCCGTAGATCCTAGCATTGACTGTGCAGCAATTGGAGAAGACAGGATCGTTCTGTACAATGGCCAGACGCGCGAGGAGGCATTCGCATTTCCTATTCCAAGAGCGAAGGAAATGAACATCAGGAAGTTGCGGATCTTGCTTGCAGAGAGCTTGGATGTGCAGTATGGGAAGAAGTTTGGTCGCTTTGAAACCATAGAAACTGGGGGAGTAAGAGTGTTCTTTGAGGACGGATCGAGTGAAGTGGGAGACATCGTAGTCGGCATTGACGGCGCGGGTTCGCAGGTTCGGCAGTGTCTGATCCATCGCGGCGCCACACAGGAGACGCTTCCTTTCGCACTCATGAACTTCAATGCTTCGTATACAAAAGAGCGGGCGCTGTTCATCAAAGAGCGTCTGCACCCCCTCGTGGACATCGCAATCCATCCAGCAGGCCACTATATCCGGGCCAATGTGCTCGATATGCCAGACGTCGATGATCCCACAACTTGGACGTTCCAAATCCTTTCTACCTGGCCGCTGAAGAATGTTGAAGACTATGACAATGATAAAGACCGTTTGAGGAGGCTGAAGGCGCACGTTGCGAGAGATGGATGGGCGGAGCCGTATAAGAGTGCTATCGCGTGGATAGCGGAAGATACGCCTGTGCTTAAAGATCAACTGAAGATTTGGAAGACGCGATCTTGGGACAATCAGGGTGGCAGAGTGACACTGTGCGGCGACGCAGCACATGCAATGACTTTCCGTAGGTCCATACTCCGGACCATCATGTATAACTGCTCACTAAGAATACCAGATCGAGGTCAAGGTGCAAACAATGCCTTCTTCTCTGCACACAGCCTTGTCGAGTCCCTGAAATCCGTGCAAGATGGGACTGCTACACTCAAGGACGCGATAAATGCCTATGACGAGAGCATCCTGAAGCGTGGGGCTAATGAAGTTCAGATCTCGAAGTCGCAAAGCTTCTTCACCCACGACTGGCCGAACTTCATCAACAGTCCAGTTATGACACTTGGTACAAAGCCAAGTCATGCGGCGAAAAGTGAAGGTTATCAATGAGTCTATTACTCTATCAATGCAAAGCGAACGTCGTATCTCTGTAAATCTATCGATATCTAACAATGCAGCTGACCGACCCGTGCTGATCAATCTATACTACAGAATGTTACGCAGCTTGATGAGGTCTGCGGCCTTCTCAGCTACGGCATACATAGTCGATTGTGGATGCGTAGCGGGAATCAAAGGCATCACGGAAGCGTCGACAACACTAAGCTTCTTGGTGCCATAGACGCGAAGATCGCTACCGACACAGCCCCCGTAGAACTCAGGTAACATGGCGCATGTCCCACACTGGTGACCAAATGTGCCACTCAGTGCGTCATTCTTGAGAAGGGTGTGTATGATCTCATCGTCGGTCTGGGCGGCGATACCGGGGACTGCTTCCACGGGTGACCAGCGAGCGAGGACGGGACTCGCCCAGTGGCGACGTTGCCATTTGGCCGCCTCAATCAACATCGTCTTGTCGGCAGGGTTTTGAAAGGTGTTGAATTGGACGATGGGGTTGCCAGCGGGGTTTAGGGGATCAAGAGCAACGTAACCGCGAGATAGAGGGCGTTGGACAGCGGTCAAGGCAAGACCGAACGGGTTCATTGGAAACTCAACAGCAGCGGCTTTCGTTCCGGAGAGAAGCTCGGCGGTTATGGCTCTGGCAGCCTCGAACCCCCGGAGGAGGTTAGAGTTGCTCTTGTACGCAGGTGGTAGGTGGTCAATAGACCTCTGGCTCCTGATAGAAGACACAATCTCCTTGTATTTGGACGTTACACTCTGGAGCGACAGGAATGCTAGACTACTGCCATGGGATTGGCATAGGGGACCGGTACGGTTGGCGGCATACTGAGCCCAAGCCGAGGCGTTCTGCACAGGATCGCTAGAGAACAGGGGATTAGGTGTGCTTAGATTTTCAGTCGTAAAAAACAACTGCGCGTTTGGATGGTCTTGTAGATTAGCGCCGACAGAAGCTAGATCCTTCTTAACCTTGACCCCGGCAGCCTTAAGAACATCTGCGGGGCCGATACCACTAAGCTGAAGGATCTTCGGAGTGAAGATAGAACCAGCAGCAAGGATGACCTCACGCTTGGCATAGACTTTAGATACGACCTTATCGGCAAGATTGGTGAATTGAACTCCGTTGGCAGTAAGACCGTCAAAAAGGACTTCGTTAACCTCAACACCAGTAACGAGTTTCAGGTTGGGACGGCTCTTAACGGAGTCGTAGTATGTCCTCCTGGCATCGGACCGGGTTTGTGTCTTAGGATCAAGCGATGTGGGTACCCAAAGCGTACCAACGGCAACACCTGAAGCGTGTTCCCTAGGTGTTGGGTAACCTTCAGACCTGAAGGCTTCCCAGATGACCTTGACGTCAGGGAACTCGAAGTTCGGGAAGGATGCCTGGATAGGACCATTGGTGCCATAGACAGAGGTATCGTAGGTGATGTTGAATTCCTCGGCGGTGAGCTTGGGAGGAGTGAATGTAGTAGACTTCTTGAAGTAGGGTAGAAGACCATTCCAACCCCAGCCTGGGTTACCCAACCGCTCCCAGGCATCGTAGTCAGCAGCAGATGCACGATCAAAGGCCATGCCGTTGATCACTGAGCCTCCGCCTACCACCTTTCCGACCAGGACTCCAAAAGTCTTGTTCTCAAGCTCGACATCAGGTGCCGAGTCAAGGCTGTACTGCATTGCACTGTTGATGTTGTTGCCAAGAGTAGGGATAATGGTGCTGATATCTTCTGTTATTGGACCTGTCTCTAGAACAAGTACAGAACCTGTGAATCTGGTCAGACGATCGACAAAAAGTCGGAGATGCACAGCACTTACGGAGCCTATTTTCACTCAGGCGATGAGCGACAACCAAACCGGTAAGCCCTCCGCCGACGATCACGTAGTCGTATGTCTTGTCCTTGATGGATGATACATCACCGCGCTTCACAGACGGGACAGCTACAACAAAAGGCAAGGCCGCCGCAAACGTGATGACACTCTTCAGACTAGGAGCCATCATGGTCGAAGATGCGTTGCCGAGATGAGCAGCTGGGATGATGGTGATGACTGAAAGTCTGTTACAACTCTTCGAGCCTTTAATAGAAGCTACTGCCGAGTCAGGACTATTGAAGAAGTACAACTCTAGAGTGTGCAAGGGAGCGATGGAGCGCCTTAATCATGCAATAACGGCGTGGGCGCAGAACTTGGCAAGCAGGCGACTACTGGCTTCGATCCCATGCATGCATGGACCTGATCTAGGTCAACTTGACCTGAGCGAATGTAGCAATGCTAGAAAGTCAGTGTGCGAAGAGCCAGGGTTATGTGACATCCTTGTCGCGGGTACGATTGCCACCGAGCCGAAGGCTCAATCCGGCAACTGCTGCAACTTTCCATGACACTTCCACGGCACAAGCGC